>CAUYQG010100466.1:0-55990 GCA_963574415.1 Tarsius wallacei | reverse complement strand
TGAGTTGAAGTGCACACTATTTCCTCATTAGATATAATGTCCAACATATAGTTTGCTAGCATGGCTTTATTTTGTCACTTTCATCAATGCTTGATCTATTGTTCCACTGTTATTTAATTCACTTAGAAAATATTTATTTTATTGAAAGTTTAAAATTAGGCCGGGCTCGGTGGCTCAGCCTGTAATCCCAGTGCTTTGGAAGGCCGAGGTGAGTGGATTGCCTGAGCCCGTGGATTTGAGACACGCCTGGGCAACTTAGCCATACCTTATCTCTACAATAAATCAAAGAAACTAGCCGGGTATGTAGTTCCAGCTACTTGGAAGGCTGAGGCGGAAGGATCGCCGGAGCCCAGCAGGTTGAGGCTGCGGTGGCTGGAAGCGGCCATTGCACTCCAGTCTGGGCCACGGAGTGAGACTCCAACTCAAAAAAAAAAAAAAATAGTACTGCCTATGTGACTGGCAGGATGAAATGAGATAATGCACATGAAGAATGTGACACAGTGGGCCAAGGCAAGTGCTCAGCTAATTTTAACTGCTAGATTTTGCAGCCCCACCCTGTGCACTGAGATCTTCTCCAAGGCTCATGTCTCCACTGCCCCCTGGCATCCCCTCCCGGATGTAATGGTACATGTCTAAGAGAATGGGGCTGCTGAGATGTTCAGCACCTGGGGCTCTCCCATTTTTATTTATTTATTTATTTTTACTTAATAGAGACAAGGGTCTTAAACTTCCAGGCTCAAGTGATCCTCCTGCCTCGACCTCCCAAAGTGCTGGGGTTACAGGTGTGAGCCCCTGCGCCCGACTGGCTCTTCCACCATCCTTTACACAAGCTTGCTTTCAGTGAGCCCACTGCCTTCCAGGGATGGAGCTCTTTGCATTTTTCAGCATGATTTCATACTTTGTAGCTGAGTCTGTCCTCACAGCAATCCTGTGAGATAAGGGGTATGTTATTAATCTTGTTTCCTAGATTAATAAGAAAACAAAGGCTCAGAGAGGTTAAACGATTTACCCAAAGTCATTCAGCACATTAATTGCATATTGAGGTCTAAAATTCATGTCTCCCTACTCAGCACTCAGCAAGAATAATGAACATGTATGCATTGCTTTATGATTAAGAAAGACTCTCTCATACACCATCTCATCTGATTGTCACAACAGCTCCGTAGGGGTAGGTGTTACTAATGTCCCATCCCACAGTCCCAGAGAGGCTAAGAGACATGCTCCTGATTGCTCAGCAAATAGGTGATGAAAGTGAATGAGAAATTCGTGTTGTTTTCTGACTTCAAGTTCTACGGTCTTTGTCTTTGCCGTTTTCAGTTCCCTCTTCAAAGGCCAACTTATCTTTAAAAAAAAAAAAAACCAAAAAACAAATAAAATCCCAGCTAACACAGAGGCAGGCAGCCATCCTCAGCCAGGCAGCCTGCACCGTAACTTTTCTGACAACAGCATGGATCAAGGCACCCAACAGAAAGCATGGAAATCTACCAGGCAGCTTTCCACTGAAGGGTATAATTAGAGAGCTGACAGGCTGTACATGCGATGCCATTAATGGGTCCACCTGTGAGAGGGACCTGGCGAGCACAGGTAATTTGGACAGAGTAGAGCACTCAAAGGAGATCCATGCTGCAGGTGCCCGGCCTGACCCCCCAGGCCAGAAGCCTCCCCAGGGAACAGGAGGAAGGGCCTGGCCTGGACCCTGCCGGTGACACAAAGCTATTTGCCGTGGTGCTCACTGCACATTATGCTAAAAGTGTGACAGATTTTAGAGGCAGTCTGGGTGGGAACCATGGAAACAGGTTAGGGAAGAGGAGAGGCTGATTGCTGTTACTCCTGTTAGTGAGAGAAGGGTGAGCTGGAGGGATGTGTCCTCCCTCCTCCACCATCCTTGGCCACTGATCCTCGTCCTGACCCCCGGCTCTCTGTTGAGCATCATGCCTCCTGAACATGCAGTCACATTGGGGAAGGAGCGGGGGAGGCACTGGGGCAGGGGGAATGACAAATTGTGTCAGTCTCAAAGCCTGCTCTTCTGGTCACTTATGCAGACCCCAGTCATAGTCATAAGGTCTTATGTGCTGAAATGAAGACCTACCATGTGCTAGGTACCCTGAGGGGTGTTTTCTCTTGCTATCTCCCATCCTCTCAACAAACTCTGCAAGACTGGTAGCATTGCCCTCCTGATGTGTGTGAGGAATCCGGGGACTGAGAAATGAAGCAACTTGCTCAGAGTCACACGACTATTAACAGAGTATGCATGTGGTTCTAGAACTCTCTGACTCCGAGGACTATGCGCTGTCCATGACACCATGCTCACTTCCAAACCAATCATTTAGCAAAGAAAAAGGATCACTGAATTCCCTTTCAATATGCATGAGGTCGCTGGGGTTTTCTACTGGGGTGGTCCTGTCTTCAGAGAGGAGTAGAGGGGAGGTTGTTGCACTTCATCAACTCCTGGCTCTCCCTGTAGTTACGTCTGTCACCATGGTTCCCAGATTCTTGAGCAGAGAATCCATCTTCTCTTCTTGTCAAGAGCATGGGAAGGGCGCTTGATGTGTGGATCCGGAGCGCGGCCGCTGGTCACCATGGGGAAGTGGTTTTCCGATAGAGGCGCCAAGCCGAGCCCTGAGGATCCAGCTTCCAGATTCTTGCAGATGTTTGTGACAGCGAAAGTGGAGGGTGGGTCAAGGACACCACCCGATTCTGAGTTGTCAAGAAAGATGCTTTCAGTGCCCGGAAGCCTTTCTGGCCTTTGAGAGCCCTGTGTTTTGCTTTTGAGTGACCGAGATCAGATACTCATGCCAAGGAGATTTGAAACATCCAGCACTGGAATGCCCTGTCCAAGGAGGTTAGTTTAAAGCACATCAAACACCAATTTTGGAGATGTGCCGACACAGGAGAGGGGTGGACTTAGATGGTTTTATGCAGAGAATTGGGGGAGCGTATCCCAGAACATGGAGGGCGACAGGGACCTGTGGGCAAGTATTTTCTGGAGGGCAGGGGAGAATGTGCCCTGGATTCCATGAAACAGGGGGACCAAAGGCCCCATTGGGGAGGAGGGCAGTCTTTACTCATCTCCTCTGAGAGAAAAGTTGAAAAAAAAAATTACACGTAACCCCTCATCTGTAAATTCAAATTGAAAAAAAAAAGAAAGTTCACAACAGTTAGGGCAGAGAAGACACCAGCGTGGGATATTGTGGATATCTACATTTTACATGGAGTATTTGCTTCTCCTTGTTTTGGAAGACCAGGCTGAGGTCTTCACTGGTGTTCTTGACTGCATTCCTCTGGAAACATGACCCAGTAGTATCACCTCCACCCTGTGCCATCTTGTAGCTTCAGTCTCAGCTCGGCACTGTTTCTACCCCACAATCTACAGACAAGTCTTTCCCCTTATAAACCCGCCCTAAATTCTGCATTTCCTTTCCTCATTATCTTATCTTTCTCCCTTCACCACACAGTTTCTTGAAAAAGTGATCCACATCTGTCGTCCCTGTTTATTATCATTCCGTTTGCTCTCCAGCTCATGACAACAAGTTTCTTTCTTCCCCTCATGTATGCCTCAGTTGGCCGACACATACTGAGCATCTGCTAGGTGCTGCGTGCACACCTGGTGTTGAAAGAACAGCCAGGTAGTCCGTGTCTTTAATATAGTCCCCTCTAGGATAGCAGACCTTAATACAAAGGTCACAAATAAATGATTACAGATTACAACAGTGGTGTCAAGAAGGCACAAGATGAAGGGCTACAAATAAGAGGTGGATGGGACCTAGTTATAGAGCCTGGGACAGTGTCCTGTGGCCAACTCATCACCAAATCCAATGGACACTTTACAGTCATGAGATGACTGTGAGAGCTCCCTTGAAAGAGACTTTGAGGCGTGCTCTGAGGGTCAGGAGAAGAGCTCAAACACAATGGTGCCCCTGAAGCCAGAGAACGGGAGAGTTTGAGGAAGGGCATCTTCGGGCTTTCTTTTCCTAGAATACCCTCCCTCTTTTCTGTGATTGGCCACCATCTATTCTTATTAGAAAATTCACATTGGATCTTTTTTGGGTGAGACATTCCCAAATCCCACCACCCCCATTCTACCTGACATACACAATACTAAATAACACTATGCACATACTTTAACTGTCAGCATACTGGGCAGGTGTTTTTCATACGTGGGTGCCTTCCCCTCTTAGGAATAAGGGAAGCAGGAAACTGGGCAGGATGTTGTTTGATTTATCTTCTTAAGCTTTTGTCCCTTGCTACCGCATGAACGTGCCTAGCTTTGTATCGTGAAGGGAGGGAGGCATGGATGGATGGATGGCTGGATGGATGGAGGGGTGAACAGATGGATGGACAGATGCCTCCGAAGTCATATGCAAACACACAGTCAATTTGCAGAGGCAGTGAGGAGTCATTGGAGGAACAGTGGGGTGAGGACTCAGAAGACCTGGGCTCCAGTCTGGATGAGTCACTAAGAGTTGCGTCACTGTTTGCAATTTGTTTTTTTTACCTCTTTTTCCTCAGTTTTCCAAAGGGGAAAATGAGAAAATTTGACGATTTGATTTCTAAGACTCTTTCACACTGTAAATTTCTGTTTATCCTCTGTCTCATCAAGGGAAATAAGGTCACCTCTTGAGTAGAAAAGATATTTTCTGTCAGATCAGCAGTTATTCACTGGTTGCCCAATGTGAGGTCCTCAACTATTTGGTGGTGTAGAGTTTTATAATGATAAGGAGAAGGTGTGCTCTTCACCTTTGGTGAAATTACTGTGTGGTTGGAGACATAAATTTGGGCAACTGCTCAGGTCAGGAATGGTGAAGAGGAATCATTATGTTCACTGGCCTCTCTTGCTCTCAGAAGCCAAGATAAACACCATCTTGACCTACCCACAGCTACCCCATCTTCTTAAGAAACGCTTGGGCTTATTCCAGCTCAGTGCTTCCATACAGAAGATTCTGCTCTGTTTAGGAGTTGTTTCTAACCTCTGAGGACCTGCCCTGGTTGCTTAGACTATAATCTAAACCGACAACAGACTTTCTGTTTTAAAAACAAGTCTTATCATTTTCATCCTCTCTGCTCAGCTTCTTCCTATCTCTCCCTCCCCCAGCTTCATTCTCCCCCTTCCTAAGTTGATAGTCTTATTAAGTGGTGCTGTGTCATAAACTGTTGAGTTGTGTCAGTTGGAATTGGAACATGATTAAGTATATAAAGAAGCCCCAGCCTCTCCTGCCACAACATTGCACAACAGAAGCCTTGGCAATGTGAGAGCATCTTTTCTTTCTTGCATTCCTTCCTGGTGAGCAGTGAGACCCGCCTTCCACTACGTGGGCCCCGCTGCTGGATCCTTGGCTCAAACTGGTTTAGGAATAGGCCTGCCTGGTTAACCCTACTGGCATGATGATGCAAACTCTCTTATAGAAGTGTCTCTTGAGGCCAACTCTAGTTCAGATGGATCCATGGCTGCAGCTCTCCTCTGTTTGTTCTCCCCTCCCCACCCCCCAAATATTTTTCAAGCATGGAAGCATCTAAGACATTTGGATAGCGTGCTCCTGAGAGAGACTTGGGTCAGGTGCGGTTGCCAGTGGACCCTCAGGTCAGGCTATCTCTTCCACTCACCTTCTCTGCAGACTCTACAGGAACATGCTATGCTACTGTCTTCTGTGTTCTTTTACTCCAAAGCTTTTGAAACTGATCATAAAAGGCCTACCTTGTACCATCAGCTGGTTCCTGCTCAATAGGAAGGGGCTGAAGACTTGGAGTATCAGTAGAGATACAGGCCGAGCTCTCATCGGGGGGCCAGGCAGGATGGGGAAGTCTGAGCATCTCATATGCGAAGCAAGGCCCAGGAATTGGGACTGTTTTCCCAGGTCCAGGTCCAGCCACCCCTGAGCGGGCAGAATGTGGCAGAAATTGATGCAAAGTTAGCGCACAGTCTTGGTTAGGCAATTGAAGACGGCACGGAATGGGCAGAATCCCTGGACAAGCCTAGAGACAGACACTTAGGGCAGAGATAATAGCCCATGACCCATCATCCCCCTGCCTGTCTCTGATTTGGTACCTTTTCTGTCTGATGACCTAGAATTCATCTGGCAAAACAGCATCCTGTGTTGATGCAGTGGGGAGTCTGGGCCCGTCTTGCCACATCACCTTAATTCTGGTCTTCCCCTTGGCCCTGGATACCCCCCCGATCTGCATTTGTACTTTTAAGGAGCCTTACTTGGAAGCTCATTAAATAGCACCTTGATCTAGTGTACCTCCTCTATGTCCCATAACTGCCTCATTTTAAAAGTGACACGGAGGCTCAGAGAGGACTGGGGACACAAAGACCTATGTGTTTCCCATCTTCCTTTTCTCTTTTGTTTCATGGCGATCTCCGCTTTGTTCAGGAATTACGGATTTCGGCCCACAGAAAAGGCTTACTCAAGTCCATGAATCTAGGAACTGTGGCTTTCCTTCTCAGGCAATAGAATAGTCCTTGTCTCTCCGTGACCTTGAGCAGGGGTCGCAGTGTTCGTGAGGCCCCAGATTCCCTCCTGAGTTCCAGATCCTTACTTCCACAATGCCTGCTGGATGTCTCTGCCGCAGAGTCCTTCTTAAATTCTCCCTTTCCTTATTGCTCACATTCAATCAACCCCAAGTGCTATGGATTGGACTGTCTAAATACCTCTTAAATCAATCACCGCCTGATATTCTCTACAGCCACAGCTTTAGCTCAGACTCTAGTCGTTCCTTCCCGAGATGATTGCCTCTCCTCCTCCCACCTGCTCTCCCTGCCTTCATCCCCACCTGTCTTCAACCCCCCTCAACATTGCCTCGAGAGCTATCTTTCTGAGACATACACCTGATCATGCCACTGCCCCGTGGAAAAACTTTCCGCAGCTCTTCATCATCTTCAGTGTGGCGAACAATGACCCTCGCACCTTGGCTTCAGTCTGTCTTTCTGGACTTACCCTCGACATTTTCCTTTGCTTTAGCCATGCTGGACAATTATGCCAGTCCTTGGCATGCTGCGTGCATTCACATTCGTGTGCCTTTTGTATACACTCCGCCTGGAATGCCCTCCCTGCCTCCCTCAATCTCTCTTCCTTACCTGGCTAGCATTTACCCCTCTCTAGAGCCCAGGTTCAATGGCGTTCTCCTCCATGAAGCCCCCGTGACTGAACCGGGGAGTTAGTGTATCCCTCTTCTTGAGCACATTGCCTGCCTCTCAAGAATTTGTCATATTGATTTATAATTATTTGTATCTATGCAGTTCTCCACCATTACAGAAACAGCTCCTGGAGTATAGGAACTAAACCCCTAGCACAATGCGTGGGCTGTAGGTGCTCGATAAATGTTATTGAATGAATGCGAGATGTTGGCAAGATGAGGAGGGAGGGTTTGTGGTTAAAGGCTAGCAGGGGGTGGTGCTGAGAGAAGACAGAGAGGATAGCTTTTGTGTTCCCACAATGTCCCCAATGGTTAGCTGTCACTGATTTTCAGGGACACTCCTAATGTGAAATAGTCCTGTTTTCTTTTCATGTACATACATTCGCAAGTCAGATAAAATCCTTTGTCTGACTGTGTGTTTCTATTTCTGTTTTAGATAACATCATCATGGTAACCAATAGGTGATTTGAGCCTGTATAAAATGGTGTCCTTCCTTCTCCCTGATGCCTTCGTCCTCACCAACTTCTGGCTCACCTAGCCTCTGTTCCATTTTGCAAAGGTCTGTGTGTGTCCAGCGTGTTGGGATTTGGGGAATGAGGGAGTCTGAAAATATCATCAGAGAGTACAGGACTTGTCAGGTTCCTTATCAGCTACCAGTGTGGTATGCTGCTGTTTCTTAGTTGCTGACATGGCCAAGAGAAAAGTCCATGTGTGGTTCATGAAAACAGGAGCTCACCTCGGTTGCCCTTGGGAATTCGGCATTTAGCTAGCTTTTATTTGGCTTGCAGTGTTTTGTCCAATTCTAATACGTGACTTTATGTATTTAGCTTGTGTACAAAGTTTACTCCCATAAATGGCTTATATTCTGTCTAGAGGGACAGCAAGTCCTGGGCTAGAGTCTGTGAGCAGAGTGTGATATAATTCTGGTGTTTTATTAACCATAATAACCAGAAGTCTCCAGTCACTCATATATCTGCATAGAGGTTTTTTCAGAATTTCCAATTATTTTAACTTTCAGTACAAACTGGACAGAAAATTCATTTCAATGCAGTTGAGCTTTTTATTCTTTCTAAGCTGAGATTAAGTCATCTGCTATGTGCACTGTAAGTCCAGGGGCAGAAAGAGTTAGTACACGGGCTTCTCCCTGGCACCAGAAGTGGTCTCTGGAGCCATGTGGACTGAAGAGACATGGGGGAGTTGCCTCCCCATTTTCTTGCCACCGTCCCTGTGAAATTTACATCCTTTGATCCTATGAAAAATGACAGAAAATATCCGAGAGATTTACTTTCCAAAAATAGAAAAATTATGGACCTTTTAGGCTAAGTTGTTGGTGCTTCTTTTTTATTTTTTAAATATAAAAAAAATTCTCTCTATCCCTTTAATGGGTGATAAAATTGATTGAATCTCTGGCTGCAGATGACTTCAGAATATTAGTTGGGATGGTATTGATTTTTTTCTCTTTATAAAGCTTTTCTATAAAGTAAGCACCTGACGACTTTAAGTTACAAACTTTAAGTTAAATTATGAACCTTTTAGCTTTGCATTAGAAGTGGTATCTGAAACCTGATTTGCTAGATCAAACCACATTAGTTGTGTTATGTTATTTTCTAAAAACACATTTCAGAGAAATAACTCCAATCTGTGTTGCATTTTATAGAGCAAAATAATTGAATGGCGGCTGTTTGTAATTTTAGCAATCTCTTAACCTTAATCATATTTAATGGCTTTTCTCTTCAGGCTAACAGGAGAGAGAGAGAGAAAGAAAAAAAAGGCTCCAGCTCCGTTATATAACGGCGCTACAGTAATGCACCCTGGTCCTTGGCAGCACTGTAAATTCCTCCTCTCTGAATTGTTGGTTCGGGACAATCATTCAGCAGGGAATTACTTTCTCATCTATGAAATAAATGAGATGTTAAACTAGTTTTCTGCTTCCTGTGGTACAAATGTATCAGTGTGCAGCCCCCGTGCAGTGAGGAAACAAATGCCCAGGGCCTTGGAGGATGGCGGCCAGAGCTCAAGAGGAGCTCGGGACTCTGCGATCGGTGAGTGAGAGTGTGGCCCAGGGGAGAGAAGACCGGGATGAAATGAGATGTAAAGGAGAGGGAGGAACAGGACTCCGAAGGTGCTGGAGGTGCAAAGCCCTGGCTTCAAAAGAGTGAGGGAAGCAACTCAGAAATGCCTGTGGGAGAGATGTCTCAGTCCACAGGGTGGTCTCTGTACTGTCCCCCATGGGGAAAAAAATAAAGGATTGGTTGGCTGCAGGTGACACTCTTTGGGATTTCTTCTTTATAGCTTGAAGCACATGTCCACTCAGGATCTCCCTGGCTTTTACAACCTCAGTGGGACATTGGAAAGAGTGGGGAAGGAGTCTTCTTACTTTTGACAACGGAAAGCTGAGAACCCCAGAGGGGAAGATGATACAGGTCATCATGTTAGAACTCAAGTCTTTCAAGAAAGCATAAACCGAGCATCCGAGCCCCCTGCTTGCAGATAGGGGGATGCTGGTCCCAAGTCAGGTGCACCCAGCTCCACAGCCTGGATGTCTCCTCCCCTGGCACTCCTCACAGTGACCACCTTCCATGACCTCAGTTCTAAGCCTGGAAGCCTATGGGATTTGACTTACTCACAGGATCTCACTCAGGTGGGTTACATTATGAGGTGCCCTTTTCTGCACTTTGCTTGTCTGTTCCATTACATACTGCAAATTTTCTTTAGAAACAGGGTCCAGCTCTTGGCTGGGACTTTGTAACCCTGCTTAGATAACTCATCAGGTCCCTTTTGGGGATGAAAGAGGAGAGGACTGAGCTGTGCTCCCTATGTATCCCATCAACCACAGGTTGGGAAGACTTCTGAAACCATAGCAATTGGCTTGGTTTTTATGGAGCACCTATTCTTTAAAACTTAAATTGCAGACATTATAAGTACCTTACCTTATTTGATCCTTATAGTGAACCTATAGGGTAGGCATTATGTGTCCATTTTATAGATGAGACACTGAGACTCAGAGAGTATGATTAACTTGCTAAAAATTATACCTAAAATAAGTGATAGAGTTGGAATTCAAACCAACCTCAGTATGTTTAAACATCATTTCCTCTGGGAAAACTTTCCCTACCTCTCAGACTAGCTAGAATCCTTCTCCTAGCCCTTTCTTCTGGTTTCTTGGTCGCTCAATCATTTGTGTAATCATGTCTGTGTTTTCCAGTAAACTGTGAGCTCCCGAAGGGCAACGATCATGTCTTTCTCGGTCACACCCTTGGCGAGTCTCCAGGAAACGCTGAGCAGATGAATACACTCTTCTGGGTACCAAGCCCATGTCACGTGCAGCTCAGCATAGAAGGAAACAAGTCTTGGTGGAGGGGAACGTTCTAGTGCCTGACTGACCTTGGACTCCCACTCCATTCCAAACCAAGGTCCTGGGGTTTTCGGGAGCATGTGTCCTGGACCAGTGAGGCAGTTGGTGACTCATATTTGGGCTTAGTATAGCCTAGGACCCAGCTCCATGGAGACAACTGCTCACAGATTGTGAAGGCTTTGTGTGTCGTCCCTAATTAGAAAATTGCCTTTGGAATTGAAATATGTTTCACAGATGAATTTACTGAACTCTTCGCCGAGGTGCGATTCTCTCATGCTTGTTGTGAGACAATCCCACTCCGAGGCGGCATATGGAGATATCAACATCTCTGCAAATTACAAAATCACCAGCCTGCAAAAATAGTCCCAACTTCTTGTATGCCTGAAAATAGCTGGGCTGACCACTGTAGGTGTTTGGGGTCTAGATCTGTCCACAGGGAGGGTGAGGTAGTTGTCTTCCTCCAGGCTGTCCCTGTAGGTTAGTTTAGTGCCCTTTCCCGTGGCTTCTCTGTTTCGACCCTGGGGCTCTCAGGGAGTCCTTCTAGAAATAAATCTAGAACTATGGTTCTCAGCTCGCTTATACACCAACAGCTGAGTTGAATACGCATATTTTCACTCGTTTTATTTAAAATAGTACTGATCTTCCCTTTAACTTCTATGATTTTTGTTGTTGTTGTTGTTGGCTTTTTTAGAGAACAATTCCTTCATATGCCTAATGTACCTGAAATTTTGGGTCACCATTTAAAAAATTACCAGACAACGGGAAGATTGGTCAAGTGGGCTCACTAAGTCATGATCAGAAAGAATTTTGCACAGACCCTAGGAAAAGTATCGGTCAGAGGATCTTCATGGGTGATGAGTAAGTTCTCATCTGTGAAGAAACTACAGATATAGCAGCGATCCACACTCCATTATCACTTCTCACATGTATGTAATTACTATTACAATGGCTACATGTTATATATTATCTTTTTACATTTCCCCAACAACCTCCAATCTGCAGGTTAGAAGGAAGACTCAGAGAGGTTGATTAATTACCCAAGGTGACATAGCCAGTATGTGGTTCTAAACCTCAACTGGATTGACCTCGAGGCTTGTGTTCTTCCCATGATGCTATACAGCCTCGAGAAAATGTGGGAAGGAGAGAGCACGGTGAGAAGCCTGGGAGGGAGGAACAGACTGAACCAGTGGCTCCATGCCTCCCGGCCAGCCCCAGCCCCAGCCCCAGCCCGGTCACTAAGGCTGCTCACTGCTTCCCAGATCTTTCCATCCAGATGTCCTGGCACACTCGCCCTGGCAAATGTTTGTGTAAAGGAATACATGTAGGAACAAAGTGAACCACTGCCTACACTGGCTTCAAAGTCCTCTCCATGGGCAGGCAGGGATTTGTCAGGTAGTGCTTCATTTTCTGTGCTAACAAAGTACCACAAACGGGGGGAGCCTAAAAGACCAGAAGATGTTCCCTCTCCTAATTCCGGAGGCCAGAAGTCTGGAATCCAGGTGTCAGTAGAGCCACGCTCTCTCTGAGACTCTGGGTGGAACCCTTCCTTGCCTCCTTCTAGGTTTCTGTTGGTGGCCGGCAGTCCTTGGAGCGCCTTGGCTTGCACCAGCATCTCCAGTCTCTGCCTCTGTGGTCACATGGCATGCCCCCTGTGTGTGGCTCTGTTGTTACATGGTGGTTTTCTTCTTCTTATAAGGACAGGCATCCTGAATTAGGGGACTTACTCTAAGGACCTATTTTTAACTTGCTTATATCTGCAAAGACCCTCTTTCCAAAAGAGTTTACATTCTGAGGTACTGGGGGTTAAGATTGCAACATATCTTTTGGGGGGGAAACCAGGGAGGATAAATCCAGTCAGGTTTCAGAGGCCTCTTGTGATGCCTCTTAGAGGAAAGGAGGCATTTCATATGGAGACAGCCCAGAAGCCCCGCCTCTCAGAGACTCTCGGGGCTAGGCCTCACGTGTGGCATTAGCCAGGACAGGAGGCAGGGAGGTGTAACCGGTGTCACCTGGCTCCCCAGGATGCTTTCCCCCAGACCTTTGCTTGGTTCTAGAGCCACTTCCTGAAGGCGGGTACCATGGTCCCATGGTGGACCCTGCTCAGGAGGGCTCCATCAGTATCCTGGGCCCACCCATACCTGGGATGTCACAACAGGGCATCAGCAGCTTTGCCAGATAGTCATTTTTCTGCAGCCCTCCTCTCTGCCAGTGCCTCCTAAAAGCATTAAAATTGTATCTGGCTTGTTATCTGGGAGTGTTGCTCAGGTGCGCATGTGTGCATGTGTGTGCGCCCACATGTGTGCGTGTGTGCGCACGTCCGTAGCTCCTGTCTGACATCAAAAGGGAAATATTAAAGAAACCAATCATCTCCCTCCTCCTCATCAAAAGTACAAATAACTTAGTTATCTGGGGAGCATAATGGCCTGACGGCCCCCATCCCCCTACATAACGATCTCTTTCCAAGCTGCCTCACCATGATCCTAATTGTTTTTAAATGTCTGTGCTAACCGCTTCATACAGAGAGCATCAATCTGCATGCGGGTAACTGAGAACCACACTGCTGCTTAGGATGACACATTTTTGCAGTAATTAAAAACACGCTTAAGAAGAGTCAGCCCCTCTGTTGCTAACAATCTCTGGGCGAGCGTGGGGGCCAGGGCCCATTTCTGGTCTGTCCCGGCCCTGTGGGCTGCAGCGAAGCCCCGATGGTTCCCTGGGGCAGGAGGAACCTGCCTGCGTTCACTAGCTCAGGGAAGCCATCCCTGGGGCTTTTCTTCTGAAAATGGTCTGTAAGGCCCTCCAGGGCAGGGCCTCTCTCTGGATCTTCCCCATCCCCAGGCTGGGGAGTCCTTCCCAAGTCAACACTCCATTGTTGTGGCCCACCTGACTGCCTGTCATCTTCCACTGATGGGTGAGCCCAGCCTTGCAGAAAGTGGAGGCTGCGTCTGTGAAACCAGGCAGCAGGCAGAAGGAAACTCTGGGACGAATGAATAATTTTAGTGTCTCCTTTCAGTTCTATGAGTTCCTGGAATCTTAGGAGGGAAAAGGAGGGACTCTCAGCATGTTTTCTGTAAGCGGATGTTCATGTTGCTGTATTCAGGGAGTCTGGGATCTGCAGGACAGAAGCATAGGAAGGCATGGAGTTGGGCAAGGACTGGGAATCGAGGATGGGGCTGGTGCCTATTGTAAAACCAGAATATGTTTTGTATCTGTATACATTGTTATTTATTTGTGTATGTGTATATTTATTTACTTAGAAACAGGTGTCCGCAGTATTGCCCAGGGTGGAGTACAGTGACATGATCATGACTCACTGCAGCCTTGAACTCCTAGGCTCAAGCAATCTTCCCACCTCAGCCTCTCGAGTAGCTGGGACTACAAGCACACGTCACCATGCTTGGCTAATTTTCTAATTTTATTGTAAAGACGGTGTCTTGCTGTGTTGTCTAGGCTGGCCTTGAACTCCTGGCTTCAGAAGAGTCTCCTGCCTCAGCCTCCCATAGTGTTGGGATGACAGGAGTGAGCCACCGTGACCAGCGCCTGTATAAGCTTTGATAACTGTTTGCTAGCATGGCTGGGAAAGATATTAAGGCTTTATTGGGAAAGATAAGAGTGGGAAGCCAGAAACATGATAAAGACCTTGAAGGATACTTAGGTAGGTGATAGCTTGACAAGGTTAGGACAGGCAGAAATGGCCTGGGGACAAAGCAGGGTTAGATAAAGGAACACAGTTGTAGGTCCTTGAGCCAGCAAGCCAAAGAGAGGGCGTGGACATCTTCAGCCCTACGCATTCGGGTTGTATTGGGGTTGACTGGGACTGGAATCGGTGGGTCAGAGGGTCTGGGGCTTCTGACTAGAGAGAGGCAGAACAGCCTCAGGAGCAGACAGCGTCCGGCTGGAGGAACAGTTGGTGCTTGGCATTTCCGGATGCTTCCACCAAGAGCAAGGCTCCCAACATGCTGCAGGGCCTGCGCACTGACCCCGACATCAGCTCTCACCCCACCAAGCTGCTCCTGGATCCAGCTGTTGCAGCATCTGCTGAGGCCAGGCTAACAAAAAGCAGAATCGACTTGAGGGAGTGCCCTCCTCTCCGGACTCCAGGCTCAGAAAACTCCTTCCAACCACGACTGCATACCCTGCACCCCCACCGGATAGGAAGAGTATATCTGTGTGTGTATGCATATGAGTTCAGAAAAAAGGCAGGTTCGCTTTCACAAACACATTTAGCCTATTCAGCCCTAACTTCCCGTGGAATGAAGTAACACGCCAGCCTCTCACAAAAGCTGATCTTTGGTCCTTGCTTTAACTTAAGCTGCGCGAAAACAATGCCTTCCCCCAGGTCTCAGGCAACCAATAGGTAAATAAATAAACGAAATAAGAAATAGAATTCTCAGAGACAAGAGCTCTGAAGTGTCTCTGTTGCTGGAAGGAATTCTCCTCTGATGTCCCCGCTATCTGAACCGGGAGGTGAAACGAATGCGGAGACATGAAATTCACCATGACTCTCGGAGCGGTTTTCCTGTAACCAGCTCATTATGCATTAACCTGTAAGACAATATGTTTTAAAGAGAACCACATTCATCACCTCAGAAAAGTCAGATTAACATAATTTCTGGGAAGGAACAATGGGGGAAAAATGTTAGTCGTTGTTGATGGAACAGGTAAGTTTCAGTAGCATGATCTGTTGAATATTCATACGATATTGTTTTTGACATTTAAGAACTCAATTATCCGATGACTAATCAGTCTTTTACAGTATGTTATTTTTGTGACTAGAGCTGAAATACTGATAGGCCCCCAGAGAGCACAGTGTTCAGATGGATTTATTAGTATTTTTCGGCCCTGGCTTTCTCCGGCATGCATGTCCAGGGGAATTTAGTACCCGTGACAGTGAGGGGCCGGGGGCCTGGCTGGAGTTGGTGAGGATGTGGAGACCAGATGCTGTGCTGACTGATTTCGCTGTGGTGATTTTTTTTTTTTATTAGTGAGGGGCAGCCAGGACTGTGATGCGCCCTAGAGCTCCAGACTCAGAATCAGCTCAGTCGCTCTTGGCTACCGCCTTCACTACAGGTCAGGGGAAAGGGTGCCTGTCCAATCTTCACCCCACTCCCCACCCCTGGGCGTTGGACCATCTGTACAGAAAGGTAGTTGGATGCTGTAACAGTTGACTGAAGTCTATTTTGGGAAAATGTCGATAACTTTCTCTAGAACCAAGGTCCCCATGGTAAATTAAAGATTGCAGCAAGTTCAGTGTGAAGTAGAGTCCATTTCTCTTCCTCTTAAATCTGGGCTGGATTTAGTGACTTTTTCCAACCAGCAGAATGCGGTAGAAGTAACACGCTGGAACTTACAAGACTAAGTCAAAGGAAACCTTGCAGGTCTTTTTTGAACACTTGTTCTTGAAACCCAGTTGCCATGTTGTGAGGAAGCCCAAGCCACTCCAATGAAGAGGTTCATGCAGAGAGAACTCAAGACCTCTGGATGACAGATAGCTCTCATTGAATTCCTAAGTGACAGCCATTATAGAAATGGATCTTCCAGCTATAATCAAGCTCTCTCTGCTGAAGCTGCATGAATCAGAAACTGGTAGCCATCACCACCAAACTGACTAAATTACAGGCTTTTAAGCAAAATCAATAATTATTTTTGTTTTAAGTCATTATGCCTTAGAATGGTTTGTTATGCACCAATAGATAACCAGAACTGTCCCCAACCTGCCAATGACAACTGTTCATTGAATTTGGAGTCAGAGACTAAGTTCTAGCCTCAGCTATACTGCCAGGTAGTTCTGTGACTCTGAGCAAGTAGTTTTTCCTCTTGAAGGCAGTCTGGAATAATGGAAAGAATGTGTGCCTTAGGGCCAGAGAAATCTAAGTTCAAATCCTTGTTCTGGCATTCATCCTATTCTGGGAAATCCATCTAGCCCTTTTCAGTCTTTGTTTTCTTATGTGGTAAGTGTGAAAAATATTCTCTCTTGAAGTGTTATTATAAGAATTGGCCATGGGCTGGGCTCAGTGGCTCAGCCTGTAATCCTAGCACTTTGGAAGGTCAAGGCGAGTGGATTGCCTGAGCCTGTGAGTTCGAGACCAACCCGGGCAACTTGGTGACACCTCGTCTCTACAATAAATCAAACAATTAGCTGGGTGTGGTAGCACACGCCTGTAGTTCCTATTACTTGGAAGGCTATAGTTCCTACTACTTGGAAAGATCACTGGAGCCTAGCAAGTTGATGCTGGGGTGGTCGTGAGTGTGCCACAGCACTCCAGCCTGGGTGACGGAGTGAGACTCCAACTCAAAAAAAAAGAGAATTAACCATGGTAGTGCTTAGTGAGTATAGCCCCAGTCTCCTCAGCTGTACAGTGAATATCCTGATATCCTGGAGTGTTGGGAGACTGTAGGGCCTTCTGGGAATTGTTTGGATTCTGGAGTTGGGCAAATGTGGCTCCCAACTGAGTCTGCTGCTAGTCCATATGGCACCCTCGTATGAAGAAAAGAAAGGCAGACACAGCCTGATGGATGACGGTAGAACAAACAGACTGTGCCCTTGTGTCATTAGGAATGAGAGATGTGGCCCCATACCAGGTGCCATCTTTGTGAGGAAAGCACAGACTGCATTCCAGCCCCTAATATTCCTCCCAGTTGAGTGCCTTTGGCCACTGGACCATACCGTACAACTGTAGGAGCTGCTTCTGCCCAGGCCAGACTTTCCTTGTTAACTCAGTAATCAACTTTACCAAGGACATTACACTCTCAGTTTCCATATCTGAAGAATGGGTGATGCGTACCCATCCTATAGAAATGCCATGAGAATTAAACTACCAAATGTGTAAAAAATACCAGGAGAGTACCTGATATAAAGCAGAGCAAGTATTAGTTTCCTTTCCCTTCCCACACAAAATAACATTGGAGAGGTTTTTGCTGTTGTTAATTAAATCTCCTGCTTACTCCAGGAGCGGACGAAGACAGAGAGAAGAGTTGGCAGCAGTGTCTGCTGCTTCTGAAGAACTAGGGAAGGTGGTGGAAAGGCGGGAGTAGCCATGTGCTAGAATGGTCTGCCAGGGGGTTTTGGAAAACTCCGTACCCGATAGTTGATAGTTTCCTAATCTGTAAAACTGATTATCATCAGCTGGGTGTGGTGGCTCAAGCCTGTAATCCCAGCACTTTGGGAGGCCAAGGTGAGAGGATTGCCTGAGCTCATTCATGGGTTCGAGACCAGCCTGGGAAACTTGGTGAAATGTCATCTCTACAATAAATCAAGAAATTAGCCCAGTGTGGTGGTATGTGCTTGTGGTTCCAGCTTCTTGGAAGGCTGAGGTAGAAAGATAACCTGGACCCAGCAGGTTGAGGCTGTGGTGGCTGTGAGTGTGCCACTGCACTCCAGCCTGGGCGACAGAGAGAGACTCTGACTCAAAAAAAAAAAAGCTGATTATTGTCGATCACTGGCACCATTGCATCATTCAGGGCTGGGCACCGGCTGGCTGAGGCAGATCAAGAATTCATGTGTGTTGGAGTGAGGTGACCGACCACTGCAGCAAAAGAGTGAGGTGACCAACCACTCCAGCATTCTCCTCGGTGCATGTATCGTACCCTGCACATTTCTTTATTGTTGCCCTGCTTAGTTTTGCTCAGTTCCCTGCTGGATTGTCTTCCTACCATCCCAGATCATGGGTTCTTTGAGGGTAGTACCTGTGCTTGTTTTACTTTTGCATCCCCAGCAACTAGCATGACACCTGGCACATCATGGGGCTCAGTGAACGTTCCCTTTCATGACTAGATGAGCATAAGGACAGTAAAAAGAACTAGCATGTATTAGGCCACATAAATATGGAAGGAATATTACATACACTATTATCCATCAGCTCTTTTCAGCATCTCTATTTGTGGGAAAGTGGAGGAGGGCATACCATTTGTTGAACCCGATCTATTGTGAGGAATTCTGTGAGGGATTTTATGTACATAATTTAATTCTTTAAACAAGTTGGTGGGATACCCATTATACCCATTTCAGAGATAAGGATAAGGAAGCTCAGATAAACAGAACTTAGAAGTGGCACAGTTGAGATTTGAATTGAGATCTGGCTGAATGCTTGGACTTTCCACTTTACCATATACCTTCTTTCAAGAATCAGCCAGAGACTGGGTATTCCAGAGACGAGAACACAAGAACCTGTGTCCAAAAGTAGGGTGAAGCCAAGAGATTGGGGAAAGGGCAGGACATTCAGTCAGTAAATACTCATTAAGCACCTACTTTGTGCCAGGAAACTTTCTAGTATTCTAGTCACATGGCATATATCAATGAATGAACTGGATAAAAATATCTGCCCTTATTGAGCTTATAATCTATTGAAGAGTTTTATCCAAAAGCAAAGCTGAGTTTTATATCCAGGTTATCTATTCAAGGACCTGCTGACATTCTGCAAAGGTTCACAAGGCAGAATTAAAGGTAGCAGGCCACAAGCATGTAAGAGAGGGCTATTGGGATCCTGGCTCAGTTAAGGCAAACAGCACCACTCTTGGAGTATCAGGGAGGAAACTTGGCCTCTGGAGCTACTCAGCATTGGATGGGACAATAACTCAGTGATTTGACATCTGGAAAACAGTTAACTGATACAAGATAGAGACTAACTCAGTTCCGAGGCATGCATATGCTAATATTACCTACCCTGTTTACAGTTAGGCTGATCTTCTGAGATTAGAGCAGAGCGAAGACTACAAAACAGAATTAAGCAAACTTAAAGAGGCAAATTATTTCATTGGAAGTTTCCAGAACACGAGACCTCTCCACAGCTCAGGAGTAGCCAGTAGCAGCTACAGTTTGCTCCACACCAAGAAACTGGGATCACCTGACCCCCTGCCGTTTCTAATTTGAGTGACCAAAGACTCCTCGGGATATGAGTGGTAGATTTTCTTTGAGGTCAAGTTGGGGGCTCTTTGCTTTAGAATCTAGAACAAGTAAGCCATCCAGAAGTATAATCAGTTCTTGATTATCTGCATGAATGTAGGTTATCCTCCCAGTCTCTCCTGGGCACAGGTAACCTAAAATAATGGAAAATCTAAAAACCATTTACATTTGGCCTTGGGATGCATTATATGATTTTTTTTCCAGTAGGTTTACTTTCATAATGATGTTTGACTTAGGATGATATTAAAATTTGTTAGCTTTCCCTGAGCATACATCAGCTAGGGAGTGGGAGGAAGGAAATAGAACACAGTGGCTCAGAGATGATTGGAGGAAGTGACAGCTGACCCTGGATGTGTGGCAGATAATCCCTAGTGCTGACTGCCCAATTCAGAGGTGTGGGCTTTTCTCTATGGGGCTTGGTGAGGTCAGTATTTGATCACTGAGATTCAGATTCAACAAAATTTATTGATGTGTCAGACACTGTGAAAAGCACTTTAACATCTTTATTTCATTTAATCTGCCCAATGGTCTCATAATGTAGGTATTATTATCCCCAAATTACAGAAGAGGAAATTGGGTCTCAGAGAAATGAAATGCTTCAAAGTTACACAGCTAGCAAATGATGGAGCCAAGATTTGACCCCGGGTTTTCTCATTAGAAGCCCTCTGCTGGCCGGGCACGGTGGCTCAAGCCTGTAATCCCAGCCCTTTGGGAGGCCTGAGCTCAGGGGTCTGAGACCAGACTGGGCAACTTGGTGAGACCTTGTCTCTACAATAAATCAAAAAATAAGCTGGACGTGGTAGCGCATGCCTGCAGTTCCAGCTGCTTAGAAGGCTAAGGCTGAGCCCAGCAGGTCGATGTTGCGGCGGCCATGAGTGTGCCCCTGCACTCCAGCAACAGAGTGAGACTCCGACTCAAAAAAAAAAAAAAAAGAAGCCCACTGCTCTTGCCATATACTCACATCAACAACATCCATTCAGCCAGTGTTTAGTGAACACGTCTCCATGTCAGGCACGGCATCAGACACCAGAGATGTGGCAATGCATAAGGCTTTGTTTCAGGATGTTGGGCAAAGCACCAAAGCTTTTCTCCCCTCTAAAATTCAGATAAAAGTAAGATAAATGCCATGAATTAATCACAGAGAATTTTAAACAAGTCCCTCGGTGGCTTATATCCAGAGGTTGTGGCTGCTTTGGGGAAGGGAGGTAGAAAGTGTAGAAAGTGGCGTAGTAACTGACAAATTCAGGTGTGTCCTTGTGTCTTGTTACAATTGTTCAGGCAAGTACAGATTCTGTAACCTCCCTACCCCAAATAATTCAAATTGGCCCTGTGTCCAGTTTTCATTTATAGAGCCCTGAACAAGCTATTTCTCTCCCTCCATCAAGGTAGCCGAGAAGACAGATAGAAGAGTTTGCACGCTGCTCTCTGGCCTTCCTCATAATGGCCAAACTGCTTTTCATTCTGCTCTGGAATTTCTCCCACCAGCCCTGCTGACTTCATTATCGTCCTCACAGCCCACGGAGTAAAGGGAGGGAGCCGACATCCTTCAGCCCAAGAATGGCTCATAGCTCTCTCTAGGGCACCTTCTACTTTCTGAAGAGAAACAAGTGGTGGTTTGGGTCTCTCTGTTGAAGCCACTCTGTCTTGGATAAAATTTCCTGGGGCTGTGGAAGTCAACAGCGACAGTAGCATTTACAGTAACTGCCAGGCTTAATGGCATCTTGTGATGAAGTTTTACTGTAAACAGCCATGAGGGCGGGGGATGGCTGGGGGGACCCTGCTCATCCTGGCACTATTGAATGCTTTGTCCCCACTCAGGAATAACACTTCTCACGCGTGCTTCTCTACCAGCTCCTTAAATCGCTCCATGTGTGAGAGTCCTGGGATTAATACCAATGTCACCTGCTGATTTTATTGTTCCTCTCACTAGTTTTTTTTTTTTGAAAGGAGGGGGAAGAGGAAGAGGAACTCATGGTGAACTGGCCCAGCCATAGTGAATACATACCAGAATGATCTCACTCTCCACCCAAGCACACCCCTGCTTTCCTCTGCCCTGGGCCTCTTAGAGAGTCCGGCAGATGGGGATACCAAGCCAACTCAGCTCTCAGTCCCTAAGATTTCAGGGATACCTGGGACTCTCCAAAGGTCTCATCTTCTGGTCTGTTCCCCCAGCTAATGAATCATCTGGAAATGTCCGAGAAGCTCTGCCCTGTTAGGCTTGGGCCTGGCATGGTGCCTCAGCTGCCAGGATGGGCAGAAGGATCTTCAAGAATGGAAGAAAGGGCTGGGCCACAAATGGCTGACTGCCCAGCGTGGTTCTCAGGACTGCTAGCTGCTGGGCACCATCTTTTCCCTCAGCCCTGCCTCAGAAGCGCCCCACACACCACATGAGAGGTGGGAAGAGGCAGAGGGCAGGCTTGTCACTCAGTTGCCAACAAAGTGGCTTGCATTTGGATGGTGGCTGTGCTCTGTGGGTCCTCTGTACTGGCTCCACCATCCCCTGCCCCCATCTCATCGATATCACATCATCAGAGGCAAAGAGGTAAGAACGTTCCCTCCCCATGGGCAGGGGACCAGGGCAAGGCATGGCTGGGGGTAGGAAGGCACAAGTGCGAGTTACTCAGCTTTCTTCCCACCCTTCCTCCTCACTACCATTTGTACTGCTGGAGGCCGTGATGCGGGTTAGCCTGGGAAATGGGGTTTCTGCGAATGCTGAGGGCTGATTGATGATAATGGCAATAATAGTAATAATAGAAACAATCTTGGGTTTCCAAGGCATTTTTCTTCCTTGTCTCTTTCTTGTCTTTTCTTCTTTTCAAACTTTCACCATGCTTGGAAGACGGGAAGCATCTATCTCCATTACTTATATGTGGAGAAAGCAGGCCCAAGGTCAGACTGTGTATCCATGGCTGGGCCAATAAAATAATAATCACCACAGATATCATTTTATTGAGTGCTTATTCCGTGCTGTTATTTAATTCTATCTTTGCTACGGTCCCAAGACAATGGCACAATTGTCTTCTCATGAGATACCAGAGGACCCTTGGGCATGGAGAAGAAAAATCAATCCTCCCACGGACCCCGTTCATGTCCTTAACTACTAGGCAACACTGCCCCACACCAGTGACAGAATTTCTGCCTCCCACGCTAATTTGTAGTGGGTTACTGATGTCAGAATGACTCATCCTCCTCTCCTCTAAGACAGCAGTACCCAACCTTTTTGGCATCATGGGCTGGTTTTGTGGAAGACAATTTTTTCAAGAACCAGGGTGGTAGGATGGTTTGGGGATGATTCAAGCACATTCCATTTATTGTGCACTTTATTTCTATTATTATTACGTTGTAACATATAATGAAATAATTATTATTATGAAATTATTATTTTGATATGAGTCTGTAAGCAACTGATTTATTATAGTCCCTGTGCAGTCAAACCTCACTGCTAATGTCAATCTGTATTTGCAGCTGCTCCCCAGTGCTAGCATCACCACCTCAGCTCCACCTCAGATCATCAGGCATTCGAGTCTCATAAGGAGTGTGCAACCTAGATCTCTCGTGTGCATAGTTCACAATAGGGTTTGTGCTCCTACAAGAAACGAATGCTCCTGACAGGAGGCAGAGCTCAGGCAGTAATGTGAGCAATGGGGAGTGACTGTAAATGCAGATGAAGCTTTGGTCACTGGCCCACCACTCACTTCCTGCTGTCCATGGCCCAGGGGTTGGGGACCCATGCTCTAAGACACGAGGGTGCCCAGGGGCCAAAAGGGCAAGGCAAGTATATTAGTCTGCTTGGGCTGACATAATAAAATCGTATAGGCTGGATGGCTTAAACAACAGAAATGAATTTTCTCCCAGTTCTGAAGGCTGGAGGTTCACGTTCAAGGGCTGGTTTCTGGTGCAGTCTCTCTTTCTGGTTTACAGATGGCTGCTGTCTTCATTCGATTGGGTTGTTATAATCAAATACCTTATATTATTTGATAATTTATAAACAATAGATGTTTATTGCTCACAGTTTTGGAGGCTGTGGAGTTGAAGGTCAAGGCATCAGGAGAGTTAGTGTCTGGTGAAGGCTTGTTTTCTGCTCCAAAGATGGCACCTTCATGCTGTATCCTCATGGGGTTGATGAAGGGAAGGGAGTTTGCTTGAGCCTCTTCTCTAAGGGCACCAGTTCTATTCAAAAGGGAGGCGTCCTTAAGACTTAATCACCTCCTAAAAGTCCCTCCTCTTAATACCACCACAATAAGAAATCATTTCAGTATTAATTTTGGAGGGATGAAAATATTCAGACCATAGCATTTCACCCCCGCCCCCCCAATTACTTATGTCCATTCCACACATAAAATGCATTCATACCATCCCAATAGTCTCAAAAGTCTCAATGCCAGTTAAGTCTTAATATAGTCCCAGCATCAACTCCAAAGTCCAAAAAGTCTCATCTAATGATAATCTAAAGCAGATATGGGTGAGACTCAAGGAAGGATTCATCCTGAGACAAATGTCTCTCCAGCTGTAAAGCAGAAAAACTACATAAGTAATGTGTTTTCAAAAAAATACAATGGTAGAACAGGTGTGGGATAGACGTTTCTATTCCAAAGAGAAAAACAGGAAGCAAGAAATGGGTAGCAGATCACAGGTAAGTCCAAAACCCAACAGGGCAAACAACATTCAATCTTAAGGCTCCAGAATAATCAATCTTCTTGGACTAGATAGGCCACTTCTCAGACACACTGGGACAGCGGCCTGGCTCCCAAGGCTTGGGGTGGCCTCACCTGCACTGCTGTGCTTAGTGCAGCTCTCATGGCTTGGAGTCACACTCCTGCTGCTCCCCCAAACTGGAATTGTATGCTGGTAGCTCTGCCATCCCAGGGTCTTGGGGGCAGCCTCACTTCCCATGGCTCCACTAGGCATTGCCCTGGTGAGAGCTTTCTGTGGTAGCCCCACCCGTGTAATGATTCTCTGCCTGGGCCCAAAGATTCTCTGGAACACCCTTGGAAATCTAGGTGGATATGTACCACATTTTTTTAACCAGTCCTCTTTTGATGGGCAGCATGGTTGGTTCCATGTTTTTGCTATTGTGAGTAATGCAGCAATGGAATATTAAGCAGCCAAAAATAAGGACAAAATTATGAACTTTGTGGCAACTTGGATGGATTTAGAGTTTATAACACTGAGTGACCTATCACAGAAACAAAGAACTGAGTACCACATATTCTCACTCATAAGCTCTCAGGGTTTGGAGTCACACTCCTGCTGCTCCCCCAAGCTGGAATCATATGCTGCCATCCTGGGGTCTTGGGGGCAGCCTCACTTCCCATGGCTCCGCTAGGCATTGTCCTGGTGAGAGCTCTCTGTGGTAGCCCCATTTGGGGCTACCACAGAGAGCTCTCACCAGGGCAATTGTTCAAAGTGGGCCTTGAAAAATTATCATAATACTGTAAGAAAGGGATTGGCAGTAGTGAGAAACTGCCAGGGGATGAGGGGGGCATAAAAATGAACATTTGTATACCTAACCCTGAATTGCACCCCACATTTTCAAAATTAAAAATTAAAAAAAAAAATACAATGGTGGAGGTAGCCATGTCCTCACAGCCTGTGTACTCTGCACATGGAACTGGCCTTGCACAGATTCTGCCATAGTTTACCACCTGTGCCCTCCAGAGGGGTGGCCCGAGCCTCACGTGGGCCGGCTTGAGCCACACTTAGGGTGGCTGAGGGGTTCTGTGTCAATATTCAGGGGACAGAGAATTGAGGCAGTGCCAGGAAGCAAGCACAGAGGTCCCTCAAAAGCCCAAGGACCCTCTTTCGACATCATTTTGTCCCTCAGGCCTTGGAACTCTGAGCCAATGCTGGGAAAGGCAGCCCTGCCAATCTCTGAAATGCCTTCAGGGCCATTCTCCCACTGTCTTAATAAATAGCATTTGGCTTCTGCCCATCTGTACTAATCTCCTTATCAAATGGTCATTTGGTCACACACTTGGTGTTCTATCTCAACTATGCATTTTCATTCTTTACAACGTGGCCAAATTGAACATTTTCCAAATCTTTAAGTTCTGCTTCCTTTTTACTTATAAGCTTCATCTTTAATTTATTCCTCTCTTCTCACATTTTACTATAAGGAGTCAAGAGGAGATATACTTCACCCTCAATATTTTGCTTAGAGATTTTTTTTTCTGCCAAATATCCAATTTCTTTGCTTATAAGTTCTACTTCCCATAAAACACGAAGACCTGAACATAATTCAGCCAAAATCTTTACCACTTTATAACAAGGATTGAATTTCCTTTAGTTTCTAATAACATGTTTTTAATTTCCATCTCAGACCTCAACAGAATGGCCTTTGCCATCTATGTTTCTACCAATATTCTATTCATAACCACTTAGGTAATCTCTAGGGAGACTGAGGCATTCTCTACAAGCTCTCCTCTTCTTCTGAGCCCTCACCAGAATTGCCCTGAAGGCTTCTTTCATAGCAATGTAGCTCTTTCAGCCTCTATGCATTTCTCACTTCCAAAATTGTGTCCACATTTTAGTTATCTGTTATAGTAACACCCCATTCTCAGTACCAATTTCTATCTTAGTCTATTTGGGGTTTTATAACAAAACACTTTAGACTGAACAATTAATAAACAATAGGAATTTAGTCCTCTTGCCAGGTGCGGTGGCTCAAGTCTGTAATCCCAGCACTTTGGGAGCCCGAGGTGAGAGGATTGCCTCAGACCAGGGGTTCGAGACCAGGCTGGGCAACTTGGTGAAACCTCGTCTCTACAATAAATCAAACAATAAGAGGGGCATGGTAGTGCATGCCTGTAGTCCCAGCTGCTTGGAAAGCTGTGGTGGAAGGATTGCCTGAGCCCAGCAGGTCGAGGCTGCGGTGACCGTGAGCATGCCACTGCACTCCAGGATGGATGACAGAGTGAGATTCCTTCACACACACAAAAAGAAAGTTAGCACTCAAAGTTCTGGAGGTTGGAGAATCAAAGATCACATTTGGTGCCTGATGAGGGCTTACTCTCTGCTTTAAAGATGAAACCTTCTTAGCATCCTCAGATGGCAGAAGGGAAGGAAGGAAGCTTATTTAAGCCTCTTTTCTAAGGGCACTAATCTCATTTAATCAACTCCTAAAGGCCTCACCTCTTTATACCGCCACAATAGGGATTAGGTTTCCACAAGGACTCTGAGCCATCATTCAGATCATAGCAGCTACTTTCTCATGGTGTCATCACATGGCCTTTCCTCTGTTCATACAAATGCACATCACTAGCATCTCTTCCTCTTCTTATAAGGGCACAAGTTCTGTTAGATTAGAGCCCCGCCCTTATAACTTCATTTAACCTTATTACCTACTCGAAGAGCCTATCTCCAAATACAGTCACGTTGGGAGTTAGGGCTTCAACATATAAATTTTAAGGGAGACTCAATTCAGTCTATAACAGTAGGGATCTAGGAAAGGGAAAAATTTGACTTCCAGGAGTAGTTACATGTGAAGTGGGAAAAGGACCTCCCAAAACAAAAACCAGAGCCAAGTATCCATCTCCAGAGGAAACATAGACATCATGGTATCATAGAGCCAGGACTTCTTGAGCAAACCTTGTTCTCCTAGGGGGCTGGAGCCAGAGTAACTGTGGTGCAGGGTCCCATTTAAAGAGAGCAGTGTGAGCTCCATGTTTTTTTCTATTTCTCTTGGTGATTTGCCCCAGAGCTCACCAGGAATCCTTGACAGGTGAATCCTGGCAGGATAAACACACTGTAGAGAGCTTTTTAGGGGTGGTGTGTGTCCCTTGGCACTGGCTAAGCTTCACACAAGCATTCACACCTTCCGCTAGTGACCAGAGCATTCCCTTGGAGAAGAGATGTGAAAGAGGCCTGGAAGGAGATGCAAGACAAAGCTATGTTTGCAGTCCCTTCTGGGATACCTTTTGACCCTTTTGGTTAAGGGTACAGAAACAAAAGGGAGTGTTAGATACGGAGGGTCCAGGTGAGGCCAGTAACCAGAGATCCCAGTAATGCAAAGAATTGCAACACACAAAGGGGTTAAAAGAAAGAAAAGTTTATTTAAAAGCAAATTAGAAAGCCGGGCTCGGTAGCTCAGCCTGTAATTCCAGCACTTTGGGAGGCTGAGGTGAGTGGATTGCCTGAGCCCACGGGTTCGAGACCCGCCTGGGCAACTTGGCAAGACCTCATCTCTACAACAAAATGAAAAAAAATTAGCTGGGCGTGGTAGCGTGCGTCTGTAGTTCCAGCTACTTGGAAGGCTGAGGCGGAAGGATCGCCAGAGCCAGCAGGTTGAGGCTGCGGTGGCCAGGAGCGTGCCACTGCACTCCAGTCTGGGCGATAGTTTGAGACTCCAACTCAAAAAAAAAAAAGTAAATTAGAGAGAGAGAAGGGAGAAAGACGATTCACCTCCCCAAGGTGGGGGAGGGGGCCAAAGCCAGGAAGCGTGGCAACAGCCATAGCTCAAAGATCACATGGCCACACCAGAGTCTAGCAAGGCAATGGCCACTGGCTGCTTGTGGTTGAGTCCTTTTAACCATTCCCCTTGATGGGGGAGGATCATTAAGGCGATTGGGTGGTGGTTTGTTCCACGTCATCACAAAGGGGCAGGAAAGCGCAGGTACTGATGTCAGATGGGCAGCAGGCAGATGGGTGGGTTAGTCACAAGCTTGCTGCCATGGTGTGGTTTATCTGTGTATAGGTCACAAAGGACTGATTGGGTTAACTTGGGGAATTTGGGCCCAGAGAGGTTTTTCTTGCCAGAGACTTGTTAGACACTTGCAATTCACAAATTCCTTGACCAAAGGTGGTGTGTATTATCACTTTTGTGACTTTGGCCAGCCAAAGGGTGATCTTTGATCTTCAACCTTGACAAGGAACCTAAAAGTTTACTGGAGATTATTATGCTAAACCATGAATTGAAAGGTAGGACTGTCCTGGTCTCGCTTCTGATGGAGATTTGCTGAGGGGGGATGGGATAGGCTGCTGCTTGTCCTGCAGTAGAATGTCTGAACGCTTTCTAATGGTTACACGGAGGCAAAAAGACTAAACTAAGAATATGCTAAGTTTCTTCTAGGTTTCTATAGGTACCACCTTTTAGGGGGCATGTGTTCTCACCTGGTGCTTTTCCCTGCGAACGTTCTTCCAGGTGAGATGGAGCTGATGTGTTTTATAAGAGGAGGCACTTCCTTTCTAGCAGAGTTTCGCTCCTTTGACCTGTTGCTTTCTTCAGGGCTTCTGGGCACCTCTGTGGAAGGGAAGAGGCCGGGCCACACTCCAGCTACTGGCTAGGGGTCCAGAGAGGACACAATGTCACCCACTTGGGCTGTACTTTTCTGTTCCGGAGCTGCTCTGCCTATGCTCCAGCCCTAGCAAGCGGCAGAACATCCAGACCCCTGCATTCTTCCCCCTTCTTTCTTCAGCTCTCTGCCTTCTTATCTGCCTTCTTCGGATTCCTCCCACCCAGGAGCGAAAGGCACAAAGCCCAAGTAAAGGTGGCTTTTTTGGGGGGTGACTAGCCTGGGCCAGGAAAGAGGTCAAAGCTGCAGGCGGAAGGGAGGTTTGGGGATTATTTGTGAATTTCAAATACCCATGTTCTTGCCTGAAGCTAAGTGAGGCAGGTTTGTTCCTGCTTTTGCATTTACCATGGTGACAAACCTTTCCCCGGGACAATTACTTACCCCCGTCTGCATGGCTGGAGGAAAAGTTGTCTGAAGAGAAAGCTGTGACTGCCAGACTCAGAAAATTCCCTGTTGGTTGGTTTTAATCTATAGTAGAAAACCTCCACATTATTCTGCCATCCTGGGATGTGACAGGTATTAATAACCCTATTAGCTACAATCCCATCCGGCGCTATTTACACAGACCGCGCCTGAGTCGCAGCAGCCACTCAGTTGCAAGGGACTGTGGACGTTCAAAGCTAACGAGACTCTGGCTTCTGTTTTTCTCCTCTGAGCCCAGGGTGTTGACAAATTAGGTTTTCGGAAGGAGATTCCCCGGCCCCACGTGCCATCACTGCATATGGACCCACGCCAAATAGCTCCCGCAGTTGTAAGGTGATTTCATAACTTTGAGGAAGGCTTCCCTGCTGCTGTTTCCTTTGCCTGAAGAACTTTATCCTTCCACCCTCCCTTTCTCTATGCACCTGCAAAGCCTTTCTGTCCTTCAAGACCTAGTTCAAAGTCACCGCTTCCTCAAAGTCTCCCCTGAGACCCTCAGCTAAAAATAAACTTCCCTGAACGTCACCATGTCTGTAGCTCATTGATGATACTGTGATGGTTAATTTTATGTGTCAACTTGACTGGGCGAAGGCACCACCAGACATCTGGTAAGACACGATTTCTGGGAGTGTTTGTGAGGGTGTTTCCAGAAGAGATGAGTAACGAGCCCCCTCACCAATGTGAGTGAGTATCATCCAACCTGATCATCTGGGGTCCAGATAGAACAAAAGGCAAGGGAATGGCGAATCCACTCCCTTAAGGAACATTCATCTTCTCCTGCCCTTCGGTCCTCGAAACTTCTGGTTCTCAGAATTCTGGGCTCCAGGACTGACACCTGCCCTAGTTCCCAGGCCTTCAGATGCAAATGGATTAACCCTACCAGCTTTCCTCGTTGTCCAGTTTGCAGATGGCAGATCTTGGCTTCCATAATCATGTGAGCCAATTCCTGCAATAAATTTCTTATATTTCTGTGTCTGTAACTCTATGTCCTCTGTGTTCTCTTTATCTGGAGAACGTTGACTACTGCAGACACACAACTCTCTGCTCTGTGTTTGACAGTTATCTCACTTCTCTTCCCAGGTGGTAAGAGAAGCTTTGAAGGCATTTCACCTCTGTGGCATCTACACCCTGTTTTTGCCCATACATCATAGTAGACCCATACCTTCTGGATAAAGGAATCTGGGCAATGCAGCAGGGAGTTACCCAGGCTAGGTGCAAAGCTTGCTCAGCTCCGTTACTACCCGGGTAAGCTTGGGGAGCATGACTGGGTGGGGACTCCTTCGGCATGACACTTTATCCAACTGCGCCACTGTTCTTGAGCATAGCAAAGGAAATAGAATGTGAAGGGTAGGGCTGGCCAGGGCTGGAGATTGACACAGAAAGAGCTCGAGAAGGAGGAGGTTAAAAGGAATCTGGAGCATTAGCAAGGATGAGAGGGTGGAGTATGGATTTCAGGCCAATTTAGGAGGCCCAGGAAAACTAGCAGGAGGCTTGGAGGACTGGGAAGATGAGCAGGAGAGATGGGGGGAATGGATAGCACTCATTTTTTAATAGCACTCACATGATGCCTTTATGGAAACTGGAAAATAGAATCCTTTAGTCAGGCTCTGGGCCAGGTTGCACAGCACAATGCAGCCTGGATTTTGACTCTCAGCTGGACCTCTGTATCAGTTAGCTATTGCCACAAAGTGCTGTGTAACAGACCAACCCAAAACTCATTGGCATAAAGTAGCAACTTACACTCTTGCTGATCTGACGGTCAATTGAGGGTTGGCTGAGTTCTGTTGGGCAGTTCTGCTCATCTCATGTGACTCACTGGCATGGCTGGGGTAGATGGGGGGGTAGAGTGATTTAGGCGGGGCTCACCTCTGTATGCCACTCATTTCCGTACTAGGACTACTCTGTGCCTATTCCAGTCAAGACAATGGCTGAGGTGCAGAGAACAAGCCCACGTGCTTTTGGAGTCCTTAGATGTTATACTGGCTAAAATTCCCCTGGCTGGAGCACATCACTTGGCCAAACCAAAAGTCCATGGTCAGGGAAATACAATTTGCCTCTTTGGTGAGAGGTATTGCAGAATCACAGGTGAAGGATTGGGTCTATCAGTGCATGAAGACCCTTATGTCCAAGACCCTGTACCTAACCACATATTGCAGCCCTTCCTCATACAGAGGTTCTTTCTGAGCCCCGACTGCCTTGACCCAACCCAAACCCTTGCATCCCATTCTGTGCCTGCCTCAAACCTGTTGCCTTCACCACTTGGGATGTGATGCATACTCCTGTCTTCCTGTTTGCAATTTTTGTTTCTTCAGACTGGTCTCCTGCCCTTCCTTCCTGGCAGACCATCTTCTGACCACTGTAGTGTGCAGCATCCCTGTCCCCAATCCTACCTCTACAAGCATTTCTCCCTGCTCCCACCAGCTACAGCGATGCCAGGACATGATGTGGTGCAAAGTTATGTGTGGAAAGAGTTAGAAACTAGAACGGGGGAACACAAAGGAGTTGAGAGAAGAAAGCGTCCTTTAGAGTGCATAGATTTGAAGATGTAGAGCATTCCTCCAGTTTGATGCAGGTGGGTATTTGATGCAGGTGGGTATTCGAGCTGGCTTAGAAAGGTTACTTAGAATTCTAAGTCCATTTCCAAAATACCCGTTGGTCTTGTATCTCAGAAGTTCATACACATGATGTCTCAAACTTCGCTCCAAGGCCCGCTGTCTTTGAAATCTATTCTGATTTTGTTCAGCATTACTGCTGTTTTTTGTTGGCCAGGTGCTTTTTTTTATGTCTAAACCAGCCAATTTTTCTTTTATCCTGAAGAAGACATGCACTCCCTGAGTGTGTGTGATATCCCCATTAAGGAAAGAAATGGAGACCCATTCTTCCTACAAATGCTTCTATTGTGAAGCAAAGAATCCAAACATTTAATCCTTGACGCCTGGACCCCACTTTATTGCAAGCCCTTATTTTGTGCACTTACCTTCTCTCAATACACACAATTCCTTCTTGATGGAAACACTTGTATGTTTTCTCAGTGGACACTTTGGGGAATCGGGCCCTTCATGCTGCTTTTTGGGTTATTACACTGTCACATTTTACCACTTTGCAGAAAGAACATATTAAGCAAAATAGAGTTCTCAGGAGCAGGAATTGCTATTGTTAGAGAAACAATACTTGGGAAATAATTCCCCCCAATTTCGTCTTCATCTTTTCTGTGCTGTGCAAAGAGAAGAACAATTTATTAACAGAAGGCAGACAATGTTACTACTGCTTATGGGCAATGGAGGTTTATGGAGACCACAATATATGTCATTTCAGTGGCTTAGAAGGCAAGAGACTTTGGGAGCTGGGGAAAAAAAAAATCCCTGTGGGAAGAGTTGCTAAGGAAAAAAGCCTCATTTGAATTTCACAAAGCTTTTGAAAATCATGGCAGTGGTGCCCTCCTGTTTGTATTGTAGACCTTTATTGTTTCAACGGCTGTCAGCTGGTGGAGGAAGGAGGTTTGGGTGAGAGAAGGGGGCATCTTCTTGATTCTGCCTACTTCCACCCAGTGTCCACAGTTGGGCTGACCCACCATGCCTCAAGCAATGTTTATAGCAAATATCCTGGCATCCGCTGCCTTCACTGTTACCCTCACTCTTTTCTGCTTTGGACAGTCTGCTCTTAACTTTGTGTCCTTGGAGTTAGTGCTAGATTTTGGTTTTCTATTTTGAAAGTTGCCACCGTGGGTTGAACACAGACTATGTTCATACATCTGGCTTGTCATGCTTTGGGCTGCTTGAGAATAGCCCTACCCAGCAACTCTGAGTCCAGGATTGCTTCTCGGCTGTGACTTTTGTGGCCATTCTTTGGCATGATTTGCCCCAGTCCTGTTCTGGAGGTTGACAAATGCTGGGTCAGCAGGTGCCGGGGAGATGACTTCTGAAGGGCCCAGTGAGTCAAGTGAAACTTGCATCTGAACTGTAGAAAACTGTTGAGTTGAAAGTGAACTAAGCCACAGACATGAATTTTAAGAGACAATACGGATTGTCAAAACTACATAAGGTTTTCTAAGATTTGCGCTGCCTTGACTCACCACTGGAGTCATCTCACTAAAGTTAAACAAGCATGTGGAAGGCATTTTGATGCTAACTTTGGTCGAACTAGAGATCTTGGACTGGAAGAGGTCAGGAATAGGTGTACCTGGGGTCTGTCTGTGACTTGAGGCTCAAAATGCAGCCCAGCACAAACGCAGCCCAGCCAGGCAGACCTGTAGGCAGAAACCTTACCCAGCTCCATAGGAAGGGCTTGTGTGACTCTATTAATGAAGCAAAAGATATTGGAATCCAATTGTTGATGGATCATCACACACCGGGAAAACTCTCAGCTGCATTGACTGGGCGAGCAGGGGGCATCGTTTTGAACTTCTGGAGTTAATGAACTATGGCCTGAAATTTACAACCTGGTTGTGAGTGTTATGGATTTAACTTCGGAGCACAACTCCGGGGAGCTGGCACATTCCTCTGGCCTCTGTGCGGGCCAGAGGCCCTCTGGGGTTTGGCTTCTGTGTTTGCCCATGTCTTTGCAGCCCATTAAAGGTAGCCCAAGAGGTCTGCTGCTACACCAGCCCCCCCTCGGTGCTTTTTGGTAGAGACATTTACTTCTTAATCCTGTTTTAACTATTGTAGCACAGGGTGGATGAAGAAAAAGATGACTAGAGTTATAGTCTTACCTGGTTGCCATAAAAGAATTTGGAAAATAAGTTAGTAACTGTGTAGTTTAGGCAAGGAATGGGTATTCTTTCAAGCCTCTAATTTAGAAAACATCACTTTTATTTTTTTCCGTTTGGATGCATTTCATTTAATGCAGTCAGTCCATAAGGAGGTTTTGAGTTCTGTTGAGGGGGAATACGGAAATGAGAGTTCATGAAAGTTACTCCCTGATCTTGTTTGGTAACCAGTTATGTAAACAGATACCCAAATTACACACATTCTTAAAAAAAAAATCTCACAATAAAAAATGAGATGGAGAGGAGACAGAGAGAGGGAGAGAGAGATTTCTGCATATAAAAGTCCCATATATAAGTAGAAGTCAATAACTATATTATTATATATAAAGAGTGCATTGTAATAATGCTTCACTTGAAAGGTCAGCATAAAGACTTCGGGGTCTACAGTGAGCAAAATGAGAAGCCCTGTATTTTGATACCTTTTCTGCTTGTTGCCATTTGCCTTCACTGCTTAACTTCAAGAGTCATCAATAGTTGCTGCTTCCGCTTCCTAATTGGCCACTGGTCTTGGCTCCCTTCCTACATTGCTACTAAATTTGCTCTTTTAAAGTAACCAGCGCTCTTTTCATGCCGAATTCAGTAATCCTACCTGGAACTCAACATATGCCATTTCTTGGTAGTGCTCAACACTACTGCTCACTCCTACGTCAAGTTTTCCTTCCCCTGGAGTTTTATGATAACACGCTATCATGAGTCTTGTCCAGGCTTGCTGGCCGTTTCTTAGTTTCATTTGTTGATTCTTTTTTTATCTGTCCCATAACTATGGATGTCAAAATAATGAACATTCAGACCTCAGTTTCATTTCTCTTTGCATTCTGGCTCCTTTTGCTCTATTCCATTTCATCACTTTTAAAGCTTCAAGTACCATTTCTTAAAAAATGCCGATTCTGTAGTTGACATTTCAGGCTCTAACTTCATTCATTTGACAGACATTTACTGAGCACCTAAGAAGCACCAAGCATTTTTCAAGGTACTGGTAATAGACCAGTGAACAAAACTCACAATTTCCTTCCAAAGAGAAATTTGCATTCTAGTGCGGGAGATGTATAATAAACAAAATACATAGTAGCTAACACTTATAGAATGCTTGTTTTATGCCAGGCTCTATATCTCTGGGTGGGCTCTATATCTCTATTGACCTATCTCCATATGTCACATGTATACACATATAAAACCTAGTATATTTTATATAATAGGTGAATATATATATATATTCATTTAATCATCACAGTAACCCCATATTAAAGATGATGAACCACAAGATCACATGGCTAATGATGGATGGTGCTGGGACGCAACCCTGGTAATTTGGCTCTAGGGGTTGTGCTCTTGATCTATAAGTTGCATCATGTCTCTGTATAGTATGTTAGATGATGCTAAGAACTATTCAGAAAAAAACAAAGCAGGGGAGATGATGGGGTGTATGTGCATGTGTGAGACTCGCATTTTAAACAGAAAGGCATAAAGGGCCCATGAGAAGGTCACATTTGAGATCAGAAGGAGGTAAGAGAGCACCTTGAGGAATCTGAGGAAGAGAGAATGAGAAAGGCTCTTAGGTGAGCACATGCCTGCCTTTCTCCAGAAATGGTGGTGGGGTCTGGTGGTAGAGAAGGAATGGGGAAATGGTATTAGGATTCAGGGTCAGGGGAACCTGTGTACCAGGTCATTCAGGGCGTTAGAGGTCATGGTCAGGGCTTTAGAAGCCAGACTTTGGCTTCTATTAGGAGTGAAATTAGACGCTGAGTTACATTTTGACAAAATCACTTTGGGGGATGCTTTGAAAATTGACAGGAAGAATTCTGAGGGTAGGAGAGATAGAACCAGCTAGGAAGCTCTTGCAACAATACAGGTGTCTTTCAGTTGGGTGACACCAGTAAAAGGCATAAGAAGTGGTCTGGATTCTTGGTCTATTTTGAAGGTAGAGCCGAGGATTTCCTGACAGATTGGGTGTGGGGTGTGAGAGAAGGAGGAATTAAGGATAATTTTAAGGTGTTTTTTTTTTTTTTTGCCCAAGTAACTGGAAGTTGCCATAACCTGAAATGGGGAAGATTATAAGGAAGAAAGGATGTAAGATAAGGAGTTCTGTTTTGGACATGTGTGAGGTGTTTATTAGATACAGACATGCGGTAACAAGTAGATGTTTGGATATACAAGTCTAGAGCTCAGGGAAGAGTCCTGGCCTAGAGTTACCAATTATTTTCAACACACATGTACATAAATGTTCTATAGAAACCTAGGAGAATATTCTGATTTTTCCCTCCTCCTCCTCATCGACCTTAAATTTGGATGCTGGTTATATGCTATATTCCAAGTTTTTTTAAATGTATCTACTTGTTTAATCCTGACATCAACTCTGTGATATAGGGACTATTGTTATTCTCATTTTACAGATGTGGAAACTGAGTCACACCTACTTCCTGACTGTCATCAGATCTCCAAAAGAAAAGTGGGATAACTTACAGTAAAATACATAGACAAAAAAATTCATAAAGCTATTAATATAATGATAACATATTTAGGGTCAAATAATAAAGAAGGGGTATAATTGTACCAGAGTATTTAGTCTAAGTATAATAAGTCTTCTACAGGAAAAAAACAAAAAACAAAAAACAAAAAAAACATAGCCTTGAGCTTCTTGGCAGCAGAAATAAAAAGGCAAACAGCATGAACGTCAGTTCATCAGGAGGAATGAATTTTTCTTAAGTGCTTAGTTATTTAGTTTTTAAAATAACCTCTCCTGGGGGAGTAAAGTATATTCTTGGAGGGATTCTTAGGAGGCAAAATAAGTTATAGAAAAGACTGAAATTGGTTAGATTAATCTCTTTTTTTTTTGTTCACCATGTTAGTCAATAGTCATTTATTAAGCAATTACATATGCAAAGCTATATATAACTGTGCTAATACTGTGAGAAATGCAAAGATGTATTAAACACAATCTTGGCCTTCAAGTATCACATGATCTATTTCAAAGATAAGGTATAGGCATTACAAATGACCAAAAATGAAGCTACTCATAGTAAATGGATGAAGGCATGTTGTCACAGAAAGAATTTTCTCCTAATATTTATGTGATCTGAGTGTTAGAGCCAGACTTCCAGGCTTTAAATCAAGACACCAACCCTTACTAGTACTGGGCCCCTAGGTAAGTTGCTTCACCTCTCTGTGTCCAGTTTCTTTATCTAAGAAAATAGGAATGCTATTAATAGACCCTACTACAAGCTGGGTGCAGTGACTCATGCCTGTAATCCCAACACTTTGGGAGGTGGAAGTGAGAGGATTACTTGAGCTCAGGGGTTCGAGACCAGCCTGAGAAACATGGCAAGACCTCATCTCTATAATAAATTTTAAAAATCAGCCGGGCATGGTGGTGCATGTCTGTGGTTCCAGCTACTTGGAAGGCTGAGGCAGAAGGGTCATCTGAGCCCAGCAGACTGAGGCTGCAGTGGCCATGAGCATGCCACTGCACTCCAGCCTGAACAACAGAGTGAGACTCCAACTAAAACAACAACAACAAAAACCCCAGACGCTACTACAAAAGGTTGTTGTAGGATTAAGTGGGTTAATAAGACCCCAAAAATGTTTAGTGTATAACACATCGTAAATGCTCTAGGAGTATTTGGTATGGTTCTTTTATTAATAAATTACAGGGGCAAATACATGATTAGGAAAGTACTCATATCCCTCATGAGAGGAGAGAGAGATCCACTCACCGTGAGTGTTTCAGAAAAGCTTCGTGGTGGTAAGATTTGAATTAGCTCTGGAGACCCACGCAGTGTAGACACAGATATCCTCCTGGCCCTTAGACTGGCTTGATTTCACCAGACTCTTCACCTCTGTCACCAAAGTGACCATCACCCAACTTTTCTAGCTGGGTCTCCTGGTAGCAGCTCTTAGAAGGTGATGATGGGGTATGGGTGTGGTCTTATTAAATGCAGCTGAGTAAAAGAGGTACCCGATTAGAGCTGAGTCATTTTGCAAGGACTTGGGGTTATCTGAAGAGTTGGTTACTCCTTTGGAACCAGCTCCAATCCCATCATTTTCATGCTTAACACTCCAGGCAATAGAAACAAGCATAGCTAGAGTCACTGTGCGCAGACAGTAGGGGTCCAGAGCTCCCAGTACTCAGGCCTTCACTGTAAGAAGGTTCCTGTCATTCCGTCATGAAGAGGTTCAACATCTGGCCTTAGGGAGACCAAGAGCCACACACACACATATCCATCTGGAAGGCAGAGCCATGGTCAAAGTCTAAACAGTTATTTTGTCCAGACTCAGAGAAGAATATATCCTAAAGCAGGACCTTAAAAAGAAGCAAAGATGAGGAGAAGGGGGTGCTGTAGCTCAATGTGGGAATGAAACAGAGGATGGGGGAAAAAACCAAACAAGGGGGTGGAAGAGGAAGGAGTTCATTGGGAGAAGTGGGCTTGGAATAGCATTTTCCATAGTCTCTGAAACATTACTGAGGGAGCAATTTGTGTCCTTCGTCTAAAACAAACCTGAAAAACTCTATAAAGACTGACTAGAAATAATGCCCTTGAAGAGGTCTGTCTGGTGAGGGGACAGCTCGCTTTTTCTCACATCCTGAACATTCACAGGACCCAGGCCCCTCTAGCTGGTGGACATTGCATTCAGCAGTGCCTTCCTCAGCTCGGATTCTCTGGAGCAGGAATCGTGTCTGCGGCTCATTGAGGACAGCTGCTCAGGCGGGTCCAGAAAATGGGAAACATACGGACAGCCGCGACAGACGGAGATGCTTTCCTGAACAGGAGACCTTCTGGAGCCTGTAGCTGCAGCTGCAAGCACAGTTAGGGGCTAACATGACCTTGCAAATAGGTGCAGAGGACATACCAGACCTCCAAAGAGCTGGGTCACCCGAATCCTGGAGGAAACACAAAAGAGAGCTAAGGAAAGACAAGTGAGATTTTTCAACTGTATTTCCTGGAGTAATTTCACCTTCTAGGGAGTTCTTCTCCCTTCCTCTTCCTTGACCCTCTTAGATGGGCATTATACACTTGAGGCTGGGGCAGAGGGATGAGGACTACATCCCGATATAGCCTGGTGGGTTTTGTGAGGGGCAATGTTGGTAAGGCGGCCCTACCCTACCTCTCACTTGTATACAGCCTCAACTTAAGGTAGTCTACACAGGCTAGACTGAAGCTGGGGTTTGGATGTCAAGGGAAAGAAAGTGAAATAAGATAAAATAAGTGAAACAATAAAATGCATTTCACTTTATTTCACTTTAGACCACAGAATACCCTGGTCTGGTCTTCCCATTGACATCCAAACTACCAGGAGATTCAGCTAGAAAAGTTAGGTGACGGTCACTCTGGTGACAGAGGTGATGAGTTTGGAGAAATCAAGTCAGTTCTAGGGGAAAGAGAAGGAGACATATAAACGGAAAGCTTTGAAGAATAGACGAGCATCAGAATTAGTGAGACAGGATGCCAGCATAAAGCCCAAAGGTTTGGGTAAGAATCATAGCCCAGCATGAAGCCAAGAGTCGGGAGCCAGAGAGAAGCAGAACGGGGATGGGGTCCCGCTGGGATGATGGTTAGAGACAATGAAAGGGGTGCCTGTGTCTGACTTCACCCGCCGGAAGTCAGAAAGCAGCTATATGGGCTGCCTTAAAGCACAGTGGTGAGCAGTTGTTGACACCAGCACATTGTCAGATTAAAATGTACATGCAATGCCTTAGATGGGTCATGTCTGACCACTAAGAATCAAGGCTGTGGAAGCCAGGCCGGCTCCGGGCAGCCCCCTCCCACCCTCCGCTGTGCCGAGAGTCAATACCAGTTTTAATTTTATTCATGGTGCTTGTACTTGCTCTGTGCTGCAGCTCCTCAATGAATACTAATGGAACTCCAGATTGTTTTAAGTGAAGATCTGAGCAAGACACCTCCTTTCATCTTGTCAAGAGCTGTCATTTCCAACAGAGGTTTTTGGAGTTTCCTTTCTAACAGATTCAATGCAAACTCCTCTCTACACGGAGCTGCATATGTATTCCTGGGACTGGGCAATTGCAAAGCAGTCCTCGCGGAAAAGAAATCATCCTCGGCCTCCTGCCCCCACCGTGGTCACTGTCAATGGAGAATTCTCCTGCAGGAGGATGGAAGGAATGGAGAAGGAAGCAGGCAGGGAGGCAGTTCAGAGGGCATCTCTTAGGAGGGGGTGGAAGCTGGGACTCTCTTTCCTTTGCAAGGTTGTTTTGATCATTTGAAATGTCATTTCCATTATTCTCATAGCCATGGGCCCTTTATGGTTTAGAAGAACGGAATCACGGCCATTTAAACTGCTTCCTTAATTCTCATCTTTCCTTGTTCTAGTCCATTTTGCATACAGTTCTATATGATGATGATAATTATTATTACTTTTAAATCATGACTCTCCCATACTCAAAAATTGTCAGTGGTTATGGCAGCTGTTGGTCTTCTCTGATCTTTTAGTTTCCCTGCTTTTCTCACCCCCTGTCATTCCAGTCGCTCCCATCCGTTGCTTTTGCCTATACTTCCCTACCTTGCCCAGCTGCAGGGGCTGCTTATATGCTCGCACCAATGTAGCCTTTGAACCTGCAGCTAATTGATTTGCTTTTCCACCCATGAGCACATTCTGGATTATTCCCTTACTTAAATCCGAAAGGCTTGCGCCGTCACCGAGCTGCTGTCTTTTCTGCTCCAATTTCAGCCTTCATGGTCCTTAACGTCCTTGTTCTCAAGCCCCAAATGATTTGGAAAGACCACAGTCTGAAGTCAATCTAAGCTTTTTTTTTTTTTTTTTTGGTTGACACAGAGCATCCAGCTCAAAATCTGCTTCTAATTTTATGGGAGGTACTGGAGCAAGATATTTAAGAGCTAGAGACAAATGGTTCAGTACTGGTTCTCAGATTTCATTGTCATCTTGGGCTAGTGATTTAATCCAAATCTCATTTCCTCACCTACAAAATTAGGGTGATCATAGCACCTACTTCATAAGTTTGTGTTGATTAACTGAGATAATAGATATGGAGTATTAGCATGGAGTGTGTGGCACACAGTTAAGTATTCAGCGAATGTTAGCTATTATTGCACTATTTCTCAGTTAGTGTTGATTGAGTCAATAAATGAAATAGGCAAGGTTTGATGCATGCATAGATAGATGACAATTTATTGTGATTTGACAGTTCCCTTTCTTCCTCAGAAAACCCACTCCTAGCAAAAAGCAAGCAAACGCCACGAAAACATAATGTTTTCTTTTCTGATCTACCACAGTGCAAGAAGTGTTCGTTTTGGTAAAGGCACTGCCTTTCCTCTGCCCTGCTGGCCTGCTGGATGGCCTAATCTATCTGGTAGGAGACACGCTCCCTTGCCTCTTCCCTCCTCTTGCTCTTGGTGACTGTGGAAAGGGAGGTATAACATCTGCCAGTGCTCTCCTGGGGTGAACCAGCTGCCCCCGCAGCAAAGCAATGTTCTGCTGTAATGGCCCACAACGTTATGATTCCCAGGGGGCCTCTGCCAGGGGAGCAGGCCAGAGCTGAGTAGGCTGAAAACGCTCAAGGGCAGCAATGGGTGGCTGCTGGCCAGAGTGGCCCATCTGTGAGGCTGGCCAGAGGGTAGGAGGCAGGCTTCATGCAGCCCGTTCCTAGGAAGACACTTTCTTTGTTAAAAAACAAGAAAACACATCCCGTAGATGGATGCAAATCTGAATTCTGGGTATCAGGTGGCTGGCGGACCACATTTTTCTTGATGGTTTTGCTGTTGCATTTGGTTGTGAGGGAATGGTTCCACCAAAAACGTAGTCTAAGGACCAGTCTTTCTGCAGAAACAATGTGCCTCCACAGAACCCAGAAGTTTCATGTTTTTGTTCAGGGTTGAAATTCCTCTGCCGGGCTTTGATCTCTGAAGGCTTCCGACTCTCATCTCCCTGTCTACACATAGCCCTCTGGCCTCTTTCCCCTTCTCTGACTCCTACTCTCATCCACAGTTAGATTAAGGGGCTACCCCAGATTAACAGTTATGTCTTCAAAATGGCATTTCCTTCCATCTGTATGGTGTTTTTTGTCTAATTTCTCAAATAATCCATGAGTGCGTTTTCACTAAGATAAAAACAATATAAAAGTGAAGGAGGGCCAGGCACAGTGGCTCAACCTGTAATCCCAGTACTTTGGGAGACTGAGGCGAGAAGATTGCCTGAGTCCGGGGATTTGAGACCAACCTGGGCAACTTGATGAGACCTCATCTCTACAACAAATCATAAAAACTAGCTGGGCGTGATGGTGTGTGTCTGTAGTTCCAGCTATTTGGAAGGCTGAGGCAGAAGGATCATCTAAGCCCAGCAGGTCAAGGCTGCGGTGTCCGTGAGTGTGCCGCTGCACTCCAGCCTGAGCTACAAGAAAGAAACTCCAACTCAAAAAAAAGTAAGTGGAGTAAACGTGAGAGTCGCTGCCCTCCTCCCCACCCCATCCCCTCACTCCAGAGGCTCCTTGGGTAACAGAGGTAACCTCTGTCCATGGCTTGGCAAGCAAATTTTCCTTTATTCATTAACATCTATATAACCATATGTTGTTTTTTTGTGGAGTTCATGCTTTATTTAGTGTTTGTTTTGAGTCCGAGTCTCACTCCATCGCCCAGGCTGGAGTGCAGTGGCACTTTCACGGCCACCACAGCCTCGACCTGCAGGGCTCAAGGCAATCCTTCCACCTCTGCCTTCCAAGTAGCCATAACTACAGGCACTCTTGGCTAATTTTTTTATTTATTATAGAGATGAGGTCTCGCCATGTTGCCCAGGCTGTTCTTGAACCCGTGGGCTCAGGCAATCCCCTCACCTCAGCCTCCTAAAGTGCTAAGATTACAGGCTTGAGCCACTGTGCCCAGTCCTTTATTTAGTTTTTATCAAAATCTTATATGTGAGCCGGGCTCGGTAGCTCAGCCTGTAATCCCGCACCTTGGGAGGCTGAGGTGAGTGGATTGCCTGAGCCCGCGGGTTCGAGACCCGCCTGGGCAACTTGGCGAGACATCATCTCTACAATAAATCAAAAAATTAGCCGAGCATGGTAGCGCACGCCTGTAGTTCCAGCTACTTGGAAGGCTGAGGTGGAAGGATCACCAGAGCGCATCAGGTCGAGGCTGCGGTGGCCTGGAGCGGCCACTGCACTCCAGTCTGGGTGACAGAGTGAGACTCCAACTCAAAAAAAAAAAACTTTTATATGTGCATAGTTTAGAGAGTCAACTATTTCTCTAAGCTTATTATGAAGAGCTGAAGTCCTCCCTCATTCCCCCACTCCACTTCTCTCATTTCTGAAACAGCCACTCTGAAGTCTCTTAGCTGACTCTTTTGGTATTTATCTTCGTGCCACTAAACTCCTTTCTCATATTGCTACTTGAGTTTTTCGTTTCAGGCACAATCTCTTGACTTCCCACGTGGAAAGTGAGGATTTGGTTGTCTTTGACCCTAGTCCCCACTAAACGCCCTCATTGGTGCTTTGTGTTTACCACAACTGTTGTAAACCATGTGAGAGACTCACTATACCTATATACTCTTCCTCTTCTGTATAACATGTGGTTCCCTGGAGTTAATCATGGCCTAGCTTGTTTATTTTTCCCGTTGTCATCAATAATTCAGCCTCAAATACTTCCTCAGTGGCATAGATTTCTTCTTAGTATGTTTAAACATACTAGTTATTTCATCAATATCTGCTACGGACTGAATGGGTGTGACCATCCCCTACCTCTGCAATTCATGTTGAAATCCTAAACACCAAAGTGATGATATTACGAGATTAGGCCCTTGATTAGAATGAGAGTGGAGCCCTCATGAATGAGATTCATTTCCTTATGAAGAAGAGGAACCTCAGAGAGCTCTCAACCTCCTTCCACCACGTGAGGACACAGTGAGATGTCAGCAGTCTATTATGTGTAAGAGGACCCTCACCAGAACCTGATCATGCTGGCACCCTGATTTTAGATTCCAGTCTTCAGAAACTGTGAGAAATAAATTTCTGTTTCTCATAAACCACCCAGTCTATGGTACTTTGTTATAACAGCCCAGACTAAGACAGTGCCACACCTTGAAGAAATCTCTCTGGAGCCTTGAGACTTGCTCCTGTATGGACTGATAGATTTCCAGGTCTCCTGTACAGCTGTCATCTTGGTCTTTGCTTTCCCCTGTATCTTGGGCATGCTCTTTGTTTTTCGCTTACATATGACCCCATGGGACTTCATGTATTTTTGAACTCCATGTCTTCCTATTATTTGATTTGCCTCTGGTTTGGGGAATGTCCATGCTTCAGTTGCCCCTTGAAAGAAGATATATAGAATTAAGCCATTCATACATTCATTACATCTCATCATATATTTTCTAGAAGGAAAATATTCTGTATGTGTTCCAGCTGGTGGAGATGTATCAGTAAACAAAATCCAAGATCTCTGCCTTTGAGGACCTTATATTCTAGCACAAGAAGTCTGATGATAAAAACAGATGTTATAAATAAGTAAATTACATAGTATATTAAGCAGTGCCAAGAAGAAAGAAAAAATAGTGAAGGGAAAGGGGATCAGATAGGCCTGTGCCTAGCACCTATGGAATCTTGGAGGAGGAGTGCAGGTGAGGACCCGTTTAATTGGCATCACACATGATCCTTGTTGTATTTGGACCTACATCTATAACCTTTCCAAAATGTTCTTCAGCTAACATTTGCAACTGCTGTGACTATCTATTAAATGTGTGTGCACCTTGGAACCATGAGTTGGAACTCAAAGAGAGGCAAGGAAATGAGTATACCGCAACACTAGAAAATGTTACTTTCTTCTGCAAGAATCTATTGCATTCATGCTAACTGAAAGGATTTGACAGGTTGATTAATTTGTCTCTTATTTAAGTGCTTCTGCCACTCAAATCTTGCCTGCACTCCAAAGTAGAGTCCCTCTTTGAAGCTGGCAGTGGCCTCATCCACAAACCTTTATGGCATTCAAACACGGTTTCCCTTTATTTCAAGGACATAGGGAAAAAGATGGAGAGATTAATTTTCAGTGGGGCATTGTGACCAGGAGCATTAGCGTAGAACTGGAGGAACTCGGGGTAGGCCTTGTTGAGAAAATGACATGAGAGAAGAGACTTAAAGAAGGTGCAACAGTAAGTCATCATGTAATTTTTGGGAAGAACATCTCATATATAGAGAATAATGAGTGCAAAGATTCTAAGGTATAAGTGTCTTTACTGTGAATTGACATTTAATTAGTATTTTGTGCATAGGATTCTAGGAAGGATTTTTTTTTTAGAATTTTGAAGAAATTCCTCCATTGCATTTTACCTTCTATTATGGCCATTGAGAAATTGATGCCATTCTGATTCTTGCATCTTTGTGAGGGACCTACTTTTCTCTCTATGAACATTTGTAGGCTCTTTTTTTGGTCTGTCGCCTTACCTTATTATTGGTGTGTATCTACTTTCACCCACTGTACTATGCACTAAGTGAGCACCCATTTCTTCGATCATTCTTCCTACAAATATTCATTGCATGTTCACTAGGTGTCATGCATGATTCTACATGCTGGCGATGCAAAAGAGAACAAAACACAAAGATCCCAGCCCTTGCAAGCTCACATTCTAGTAAAAGAGAAAGATCTTAAACAAAATGAGTAAAACAGCTAATGTGTATCATGGTGATCAATGCTATGAAGATAAATAAAATGGGGAAGATGGATAGGAAATGCTGGTGGGTGTGGAGCAGGGGGGATTGCAATTTTAAGTGAGGTGATAGAGGAAGGCCACACCAGGAAGGTGACATTCAAGTGAAGTCCTGAAGGAACTAAAGGAGCAAATGATGCTGATATTTGGAAGAACATTCCAAGCACAAATATAAAGGCCCACAGGACAGAGCATGCCCAGTGTGATCCAGGGACAACAGGAGGCCATTGTCACTAGAGCAGAGTGAGCAAAGGGGCCAGTGGAAGAGATAAGAGAGGTAAGGGGTGTCAGATTGTGTACAGTCTTGTAGGCTGTTGAACAGATTTATTTTTTTGAAATGAAATGGGAAACATTAAGCATCATTCTGGTTCTCTTTGAAGTTGGGACTGGTAGGATTTTTTTTTGATGGTATAGATGTAGGTATGGGTAAGAAATAAAAGATCATTTATTTTTCTTTGATCAACTGCAAAGAGGAAAGTGTCATCAAATGAACTGTGTAAGATTTCAGGAGTTACAATATCTGGAGGTGGGTGGTAGAGGATAGACACTTGGCCATTGGAATTCACTACTTGAAAGTCATGGGTGTCCTTTGAGAAGCTTTAGTGGAATTGTGGGCAAAAACCTCAATGGGTGCATTCAAGAGAAAATGAGTGGGAAAAATTAGAGACAGTTGAATCAACTCATTCAAGGTATTTAGCTATAAATAGAAGATAGTGACTGCAGGGGTAGTGAGGCTAAGCTTATCTATCTTTCTCAAGTTGAAGGAGATAATAGGAAGTTTGTATACTAATTGCAAACTCATCACCTTCAGTTCTGGGCATTTTTCTTAAATGAAGTATTATTTTTATCTTAATGTTTTTCTTCCCTTCATGGTCTCTGCTTTTTTCCTTCTGAAATTCTATGATTTGAATAATGGATCGGTTCTCTCACTTTCTTATATTTTTCTCTCCTATTTACTGCCTTTTTGCTCTACTTTCTAGAATTTTTTTTCTCCTATTTTAAGAAGTATTTTCCATATGCTCCTTTCTCATAGCATTCTCTTCTTGTCTTATGAATATATTCTACTCACTTATTTCTCTGAGGATTTTAATTAGTTTTAAATTAATGTTTGTTCTCTTAAATAGTGTCTATTTCTTCAGTTACTTCCCTCCCCACCTCTGTTTTCTAAATCCCTGTCTTTCATATTAAATACTGTCAAATGGTTCATGTTTCTTTGTTGTCTCCTCACATTTAAGTCTGGGGCACTTAAAAGCTTACATGGTAGAACTTGTCAATTGTTGCCTTTCTGTTAGTGTGATATGTCTGGACTGTTATATTGAGGAAATCCCGTTTCCCTTTCTTTAAGTCTCATCTTTGAACTGCTTACATTAACATAGACTCTTCTAATTTGCTGCCTGATGGGCTGCCAGCTTACTGGGAGTTAGGAAAGTTGGAGGTCAGCTCTCAACAGTCTGCTGTAAATTTTTATTTAATCTCTCTGTTTTTGGTATTGGCACTCTTACCATTAATATACCTGTTTTATGCTTTCCAGAGAATAAACTTCCAGTTTATAGGGAAGGATCTGATTTATGGCTACTAACAGTAGAAAAGAGATTCTGCTTTTTAAGTAAATTTCCCCACCAGCCCTCCTTCAACCCCCAAATCAAAAAATACATTGTGTTGCCAGTTTCTGAGTCTTTGAAAAATCTGCAATGTAAATTGAATTGCTTCTTGGCTTTCCTCACTATCGGCTTAAGATTCAGTGCTGTTCCAACTGCTGCATCAGGTACTACCTGTCCATCTGTTTTTTTTTTTAGCTTTCAATATTTTGTTGTAGTTTTCGTTTCAGTACTCGTTGTCCTCATGGGTTTATTCCAAAAACTAAAATAAAATAAATCTGGAATCTGGGAGAGAGCAGAGCTAAATGTGTACGTGAACTCCTCTGTCTTGAACTGGAAACCCCAAATGATAGCCTTTAAATTTTTCCAGTGTTTTGTTTAGTGAAAAAATTGGATTTTTTAAATAAAAATCACACACTTTTTCTTAGTGCTCAAAACAACATTTGTAATCTTTTTTTTTTTCATTTTGTTGTTTTATCATCATTACTAACTGTAGCATCAACTACTCAGTCATTTACAGTAGAAGTGATTTACCTGGCTATAGTTACAAAGCAAGTTAAAATATACTTATATTTTTTCATGGCTATTCATTTACAAGTCTATTTCTGATTTACAACTATTTCTGATTTTCGTAAATTTTCAAGTTTTATTTTGGAAAACATCAAGCCTATAGAAAAGGTTGCAATAATAAAATAAACATCAGCATACCCTACACTTGAATTGAATTTATCAATTGTTAATATTTTGCCACATTTTTGCTCTCTCTCTCTCTCTCGCTCTTGCCGTCTGTGTCTGTCACTATGCACATATATTTTTTATTTCTCAATCATTTGAGAGTAAGTTTCAGACATCATGACACTTCATTCCTAAATTGTCATCATGATTCTTATAAGAATAAGACTTTCCTCCATAACCACATCATTATCACGCCCAAGAGATTTAACATTAATTCAATAATACTATTTAATTTATAGCCCATTTTCAAGTTTTCCCAATTGATCTAAACATTTCTTTAAAAGCTGTTTGCCCCTTTCTCAATCCCAAATTCAGTCAAGGATCAAGTACTACAATGGTTAATCATTTATCTTTACTCTCTTTTCATCTAGAATATTCCCTCATTCATGTGTGTGTGTATTTTATGACAATATTATTTTGAAGAAATCAGGCTAGCTTTTTGGTAGAATACCTCATAATTACATTTGTATGATTATTTCTTCATGATTAAATTTGCATGTTATCTATATCTATAACATTTAGCAAGAATTGCACATAGTTGACGCTGTGTACTTTTCATGGGTCATGTCAGGAGGAATGTAACATCACATGGTTTCATCATTGGTGATGCTAAATTTGATCACTTGCATAAAGTGATGTCTTCCAGATCTCTGTATTTTAAAGGTAGCTCATTATCTCCATACTTAAGAAGTAAATTGGTGGTAAGGGACAGGGGTTACTTTGAAGACATGTGAATATGCTGCAATCTTTAACCCAATGGTTTTTAACATCCATTGATGATTCTTGCCTGAAGCAATGATTATATTCTAATTCTGTCACCCTTTCTGTCCTTATTAGATGGCTTTCTCCTGTGATAAAGAACTTTCTCTTCCTCCTCCCTTTTCTCTCTGAGTATCACTATGAATTCATGGATTTTTAAATTCAATATTATAGCCCATTACCTTCATTAGTTATTTTGATGTTCAAATTATCTGACATTTTTCTAATCAGAGCCCTTTCAAGCTGGCTTCCGTGTCCTTTGGATATATTCCTTTTAGTCTTTGTGTCTTCCTTGTTTTCTAGTACAGAAAATGTTCTAAGCTTACTCTGTAATTTCTCTGCCTTGGATTTGGAATCAGTTGTTTCTTTAAAGAGTCCTAGTTTCTTTCAATGAAGACTGGTATTTAAAATTAAGTACTGGGCATTACATGACCTTACATGTTATTTTTGTGTAAGAAAGAAGGAAAAATATGAATGTCTCCTATATGTGTGTGTGTGTGTGTGTATGTGTGTGTGTGTGTGTATGTGTGTGTTTGCTTATTTTGCAAAAAGAAACTTGGTAAAGATATATCAGAAAAAATGGGCATGGATACTTATGGGAAGTAAGTGGGAAGGAAGAGAAAATGAAGCTTCTCAGAGGATATCGATTAATATGCTAATCTTTCTGTGGACACAGCTAGGAAACAGATTATACAATCCTGAGTTTATATGGAAACCCAACAGCACTTATTTTTACCATTTCATGTTACATTCTCCACAATGACAACCCCCAAGCATCGCTATATTTATTCATTTATTTACTTAGCTAGCACGTGACAGTTTGAAAATTAATTATACCAGTACTTCCTCTAACAAACTTAAAAAGTTTAAAAATCCTTTGCTTTTTTTTTCTTTTAAATCTTAGAATATATGTGTTCAAAAACTACTTCAAAAATTCTTTTTTCTGTGGGTGGTCATGTTACTGATTTGATATACAGCTAGGTTCATTTATTTTTGTTTGCTTTCACTTTTAAGGATTTGCTCTTTTTATTCTTTTTTGATGTAATTTTTTTGGAATATGTTTAAAAGTTTACATGGCTCAGTAGTCAAAATTATCTAAAAGTTACATTCAGAGAAGTCTCACTTCCATCCCCATCTCTTCCACCCCATTCCCACCCACCCACTGTAAATAACAATTTTATTTGTTTCTAGTTATCATCCTTGGATTTGTTTTCACAAATATAAGCTCTTTTTACTTTCATAAAACGGTGTTTTAATATGTAAATAATCTATCATGTGATATATAAAAATAACATATAAAACTTTTGCGCTTAAAAAACCAAATAAAAAAATTTAAATTTAACAACATATCCTAGAAATCATTGCATATCAACTAACAGAGAGTGCCATTCTTTGTTACTGCTATAGGCACTAAACTGTGAGAAGATAAATTATAGTTTATTTTGAGATAATGTAGGGACTCCCCCTCTCCCCTTAAGGCCCTCCCAAGTATGGAAAGAAGGGAAAATCTTGAGTTCCTTCAAGAGAAATTCCAGGCACTTAGCTAGCCCTGAAAAGTAAATAAGCAACTTTTTTGATAAGCAAGAAAGTAATGGTAGCCTAAAAAAAAAAAAAAAAAAAAAAAGACCAAGGAAGTCAGAATTTCCAGATGTTTTGTTTCCCTAAAAAAAAAAAAAAAAAAGATAGCATCTAAAAAAAACTAATGATAACATCTATGTCTCTGAGCTGTTTTCCAGAAACCCACACCCCCACCAAATGAATCCACCCATAGGTAGACCTCAGAGAAGGAGAAACTAAGAATTGAACTCTGATCGTTCTTTTTTCTGTTTCTTCCTGAGAGGCCTGGAAACAGCCATACCCATGTGCTGAAGCTGACATTCTATTCTGCTGACTCCAAATTTTTAAACAAAGCTTTTCTTTCTCAAGCAATTGCAAATCAGAAAATCTTTGAATCTACCTGTAAGCCCCCCTTCAAGATATCCTGACTGTTGGGAACATAACCTAAGGTGTAACTTAAATGTATTGATTTACAGTTTTGTCAGTAACCTCTGCTTCCTGAAATTAACCCTTGCCTTTAAAAACCGTTACTTACAAGTCACTGGGGAGGACAAGATTTAAATGTTAGCTGCCTGATCCTCCTTGCTTGATGCCCTGCAAATAAATGCCTCACTTTCTTCCTTTCTTTTTTTCAAAAATTTTTATTTTAAAGATGTGGGGTACAATTCGGGGTTAGGTGTACAAATGGTCATTGTACAGGTAAAGTTTGGGCTTCCCTTTGGTCCCCACGTCACCTGGTTTGAGATCAGGTACCCATATTGATGAAGTGTGTCCCGTGCACCTCCCCCTCACCCAGCAGTTTCCCACTACTGCCAATCCCTTTCTTATAGTATCATGATAATTGTTCAGGGTCCTTGTGAGTGAGAACATGTGGTACTCAGTTGTTTGTTTCTGTGATAGATCACTGAGTATTACAGACTCCTGCTGTTATTCCAATGTCAGTGTTTGGCTTTGCTGTGGAGACAGACTCTATAATAATTTAATCTATTTTTTTATGGACAGACATTTATAGTGCTTCCAAAATTTTGCTATTACAAATAATGCGTAGGTGCTTAACTATGTGCATATGTTGTTTTGTATTTGCAGAGGTATATCTTCTGTTCCTTTCTCTCTTTCTTTTCCTTCTAGTATTCCCACAACGCATATGTTATATATTTAAGTACCTGTCCCACAGTTCTTAGATATTTTGTTTGGCTTTAAAAAAATTTTTTTTCCTTTGTCTTTCAGTTTGGGAAGTTTCGATTGACATACCTTCAAGGTCATTGATTCTTTTCTCTGCCATATCCTGTCTACTGATCAAAGGCATTCTTCATTTGTTATCATGTATTTATTTATTTCTAGCATGCTTTTGATGCTAGCAAAAAGCATCCTAAAGTCCTTTTGTTTGTATTTTTCTGCTTGCATTGGTCATATGTTCTTGCATGTTGTCCACTTTTTCCTTTAAAGGTCTTAGCATATTCATCATAATTACTTAAAATTTCTGGTCTGATAATTCTAAAATCTCTGTCACACTTGAGTCTGGTTCTGATGCATGTTCTGTCTCTTTACACTGTGTTCTTTTGCCTTTTAGCGTGCTTTATAATTTTTGGTTGAAAAGTAGACATAACGTATCTGGTAAAATGAAATGAGGTGAATGGACCTTTAGCATTTATGTTTCTCTGGCTAGGAGCTAGGCTGTCTTTACTGTTTATTGTAGGTATCAGAAGCTAAGATTTCTTCTGATTCCTTGTTTTTACCTCCCCTGTTGTGTTTGGGTTTTCCTAGAGTCTTCCCAAATAAGGTCTGAGAAACTGCAGTTCTTTCAACTGTATTTCCCTATTATTATTATACAGGGGCTCTACTGTGGTGGTGAGGTGCTGGGGCAGGGGAAGTGTTCCATAATCCTATGATTAGGTCAGTCTTTTAGTGAGTCTGTGCCCCTGGGCTGTGGTTTTCATAAGTACTTCTCAGCTTCTTTCCACCTCTTCAGGTAAGACAGGAGGGCTAGAGGAGGCTGAAATTTGGTACTTTCCTTTCTTCATGTCAGTTAAGTAGTGGCAAAATATTTTTCCTTGAAGGCAGACCTTTGTTAAAGAGAGAGAGAGAGAGAAAAAAAGAGAGAGAGAACTCTGGATGTGTTTCAAAATGGTTACTTCCCTTTTCCCCCTTCAGGAAGCACAAAAGGATTTTTTCTGGACCTTTAGCCCAAGAAACCAGGCAGCTCCTCTAGATAAAATTCATAAAAGTGTGGCACCCCTTTGTGGATGGCTTCCAAGATACTTTTACTTTTTCTCAGGCAAGAACATGTTCAGTATCCAACAAGTAGCCTATTATCTTTGTTTTCCTACCACTTTCCTACCAGTTGCTGACTGGCTCCAGTGGTGGTGAGACAGGTTATTCTAGTATAGACAGCAGTGGTATCTGCTTTCAGTAGGCTATGATTCTCTATTTTCTTTTTACCTCCAATTTCCAGGGCAGTGGTTTTGTCTAATCTTAATTCTCAGATGGACCTAAGAAGATTTGTTGGTTTTCAGCTTGTTCAGCTTTCTTTTTTCTTTTTTAATTGTGGAGATGTGAATGATAACTTCTAAGCTTTTTACATGTTAAGCTGGAAACCAGAAGCTTATATAAATTCTGGAGGTGTATCTTAAGGATAAAAATTTTAGAAGTGGTTTTATAGAGTCAAGGAGTAAGATATGTGCTATTTTGTTCCATATTGCCGAATTCTCCTCCATTGGGTTGTGCTATTTTGCATTTCTACCAGCAATATGTGAGAATGTTGTTCTAACAGAATGTTGTCAAGCTTTTGAATTCTTGGCAATCTGATGGTGAGAATTGGTGTCTCAATATAGTTTTATTTTGCATTTATCTTATTATGAGTGAAGATGAGAATTTTTTTATGTTTAAAGGACATTTATGTTCTTTCTTAAGGATTTTCTGTTCATCTCTTTTGCTCCATCTTCTACCTTTTAAAAAATAGGGTCTTGGTATTTTTCCTCACAATCAAAGAATATTTCATATATTAGATAGATTGGTCTTGCATATGTGATATATTTTGCAATTGTGTTTTCCTAGTTTGAAATTTGTTTATTAATTTTTCTTTTTTTTATTTTGGCCATGCAAAATTTCCTTGTGCATATATAGTTTAATTTATTTTTATTTCATCTGGATTTTGAATCATATTTAGAAAATCTTTCTTACATGTATATTATAAAGGTATTCGCCCATATTTTCTTTTGGTACTTGAATAGTTTAAATTTAGATCTTCGATCTATTTAGAGTTTGTTCTGGTGCATGGCCTGAGGAATGAATTAAGAAGCAATCTTTTTTATATACTAAATATACTAAATTTTCAAATGCACTGGGTTTAGTTCTTGATTTTTCTATTCATTTACATTGATCTATCAACTTGTGCTCTATTTCCGTAATGTTTTGACCACGGTGACTTTGTGGTATGTTTCAATGGCTAGCCTGCCCTCATTTCTTCCCCCCCCCAGGTTCTTTTTCCCCTAGTTATTCTTACATATAGTTATATTTTGGAAGCAATTTGTCTAATTCTAGAAAATAAAACTTACATACATTTATTAAATTTTAATTTAATCATACAAATGTATTTAATCATATCAATGTATGTATAAATGCATCATTAAATGTATTTTAACTTGGAAAAACTGGCATTCAAATGCTGTTGGATCATTAAATCTGTGTTAGTTTCCTGTAGCTGCTGTAACAAATTACCACCAATATGGCTTAAAAACACACAAATGTATTGTCTTACAGTTCTGGAGGTCAGAAGTCCAAATCAGTCTTAAATAAAATCAAGATGTCAGCAGGCTGCTTCTGAAGACTTAAAAGATAACCCATTTCCTTGCTTTTTTTCATCTTCCTTGGCTGGTGAGTCCTGCCTCCGTTCTTAAAGCCAAGAACACAGCATCTTCAGATCTCTATTTCTCCCCCCACTCTCTACTTTTGTAGCCATATTATCTTCTCTGTCTTTGACCTTCCTGCCTCCCCCTTATAAAGTTTCTTGTGATTAGAGTGGACCCACCCAGGCAATCCAGGATCATCTCTGCATCTCTACACCCTTAATGTAATCACATATTCAAAGTTCCTTTTGCTATATAAGGTTGCATATTCACAAGATCCAGAGTTATGACTTTGGCATCTTTGAGGGGGAAAAGGGGGTGCTATTATTCTGTCTATCACATTGTCTAAGAAAAAACAATGTCTTTCCAAGTTCAAGTTTATTTTTGTGATTTCAGGATTGTTTTCAAGGATTTTTTATACATGTTTCTTGTTTAGCCTAATTCCTGATTTTTCAATGCTTTTATAAATGTAGTATTCTTCCTCATTATAGCAAATTAGTTATTTATTGGCTGTATAAAAGTCATTGATTTGTATATTAATTTAATATTCTTATGTCTTACTGAAACATTTTGTTGTTTGTGTTGATTGTCCCTTGACATGTACTTTTAGGTATATTATCACATCAATAAAAAGATAGACTTCTTTTCTAATTCTCAGATCTAAAGCATTTCTCTTACCTGATTGCATTGGCTGATACCTTCAATGCATAGTGAGAAAATTTGCCCTTGTCGTTCTTTAAATTTATTTTAAAGATGGAGGCTACAATTCAGGATTAGGTATACAAGTGGTCATCATACAGGTAAAGTTTGGGCTCCCTTTGGTCCCCACTTCACCTGGTTTGAGATCAGGTACCCTTATTGATGTTATGTGTCCCCACCCCTACCGCCCAGCAGTTTCTGGCTATTGCCAATCCCTTTCTTATAGTATTATGTTCAGGGTCAGCTTATGAGTGAGAACATAGGGTACTCAGTTCTTTGTTTTTGTGATAAATCACTGAGTATTATAGACTCTAAATCCATCCAAGTTGCTGTGGAGTTCATAAGTGTGTCATTCTTTATGGTTGCATAATATTGTATTGTGTGTATATACCACATTTTAAAAATCCAGTCCAGTTTTGATGGACAGCATGGTTGGTTCCATGTTTTTGCTGTTGTGAGTAGTGTTGCAATAAACATGCTTGTGCAGGTATCTTTTTTATAGAATGATTTGAGTTCTTCTGGTTATATTCCCAGTAGAGGGATTGCTGGGTCAAATGGAAGGTTAATTTCTAGTTCTTTTACACGATGAAATATTATGCAGCCATAAAGAAAAACAAAATTATGAACTTTGTAGCAACCTGGATGGAATTAGAGTCTATAATACTTAGTGATTTATCACAGAAACAAAGATCTGAGTATCACATGTACTCACTCATAAGTGGACCTTGAGCATTTATCATAATACCATAAGAAAGGGATTGGCAGTAGTGGGACACTGCCGGGGAGTAGGGGCACATAACATCAATAAGGGTACCTACACTTTACCTGTATGATGACTCCTTATGTACCTAACCCTCATTTGTACCTCACATTTTAAAAATAAAATAATAATAATAATAAAAGAAAGAAATTGCCACACTGTTTTCCATAGAGGTTGAACTACTTTGCATTCCCACCAGCAGTGTAGATGCATTCTCTTTTCTCTGCATCCTCAGCAGCATCTGTTGTTTTTTGCTTTATTAATGATGGCATTCTTACTGGGGTTAGGTGGTATCTTAATGTGGTTTTGATTTGCATTTCTCTGATGATTAGTGAGACTGAGCACTTTTTCATGTGTCTGTTGGCTACCTGTATGTCTTCTTTTGAGAAGTGTCTATTCATGTCTTTTACCCACTTTTTAATGGGGCTGTTTGTTTTTTCCCTCTGCATGTTTAATTTCATTGTAGAACCTGGATGTTAGGCCTTTGTCAGATAAACTGTCCTAACTTCAATGAAA
>CAUYQG010100463.1:0-15145 GCA_963574415.1 Tarsius wallacei | reverse complement strand
TCCCGGCCACCGCAGCCTCGACCTGCTGGGCTCCGGCGATCCTTCTGCCTCAGCCTTCCGAGTAGCCAGAATTACAGGCACACGCTACCACGCCCAGTTGATTTTTGATTTATTGTAGAGATGAGGTCTCGCCAAGTTGCCCAGGTGGGTCTCGAACCCGCGGGCTCAGGCAATCCACTCACCTCGGCCTCCCAAAGGCGCGGGATTACAGGCTGAGCCACCGAGCCCGGCCACCTCTATTTCTTTTTAGCTGTTTTCCTGTCTTCCCTTTAAATCCTACATACACTTCTTTGGCTTTCCATGGTCATGAATTGAGAACAAACCCCCCACCCACCCACCCCGCACTCAGGATCCTGGGTGTAAATAAGCTTCCTAATTATTTCCTTGGGCCAATGAACAAGATTTTTCCAGCCCCTTCTCTAGGGTGTGTCAGCCTTTCCAGTGTCTGGTTTGTGTGAGGCTCCGAACTACATTGCTCCTCACACAAACCCAAAGCCACCGCCCCGAGTGGATGAAACGTGTGGCATCTACTCATGGACACCTTCCTCTTCTTACCTTGACTTTGCAAAAGTCTTTGACCCAATGGGCCACCTCTTCCTTCTAGAATCCTTTTCCACTTTTGTTTCCTTCCTAATATGGTGCTTCCTGAGATGGTGCAAGGTCGCCTAGGTTGACCTCCCAGCTTACTAGGTGGAGGGTTTGCCGCACATTTCTTAAGCTCTCTGGTTCCCTCTGACTCCCAGTTCCCTCCTGAGGAGGCAAGTAACAGTGATAGACACTTCAGGGGGTGTTGTGAAGGTAAAATGAAGAGATCCTTGCAAAGCGCTTGGAGCCTCGCCTGGCAGGCCCAGCGCTGTGGGGGTGTTTTCACTGTCAACGCTGCAGGGGTGAAGGGGCTGCCTTCGGGGGAGCCGCCAAGCTGGCTGGACTCTCAACACCCTGTTGCACAAGCCTTACGCCCCAGGACTCTTCTAGAATGTTGCATCAGAGCCAGAGAGGTTGGCAGAGACCCGATGCCCACGTGCATACGTCCTTCCTTCGATGTCAAGTGAATCTCGTGTCCTGCAAGACATGGGTGATAAGTTACCGGGCCGGGACCGGTGTCGTCGCAAAGCGCCCCAAGCGTGTTCCAAAATCTGCCCCCTCCCCCACACCAGCCCGTCGCCTTCCATTAGGCGGTGCTGCCCCCTCTGGCCTGTCCGCACACTGCAGCCCCAGGTTCAAGGTCGCAGGAGCTTGGAGAGAGCGAGGGACCTCAGGCCTGATGGTATCGCTTCCCCAGACATAAGCCCGCTCCTGATTCTGTGGCCCTGTTCTCTCTGAAATGGATTTGTGAGATTCTGACAGCGCTCCTGTTCCCATGAAACTAAAGGAAAAGAACAAGGCAGCCGGCCTCTGCTAACCCATGTTGCTGCAGCGCCCATCGTGATAGGGGCTGATGGCGTGGTCAGGACATGCCCAGCATGTTTCTGGCATCCCAGAGCGAATGCGGTTCCAGAGGCTCCAGATATGTTCTCTGGGGAAGAATATTCCCTTTTCAGCCTAGGACTCAAAATTCAGAGGCTTACAAAAGGAGACTCACATACTCTACTACATTTTCAAATCTTTTGCATGTAAGGGAAAACAAGCCTGTGCTAATTTTTAAAATGACAAGTGGGAAAAAAAATTGCAATTCGTATGACAAACAAGGCCTAATCTTTCTCATAGATAAAGAAGAGCGCATAGAAAAAGAGGAAAGGAAAGATAGAAGGAAAGAAAGAACCCAATAGAAAATGTGGACCACACTCACAGAAAACAACCCTGAAATACCATTTTCACCTATGAAATTGGCAAAAATCCTAATGTTTAATGCCACACTCTGTTGGTCACTCTGTGGAAAGACAGGCGTGCTCAAACATTTGATTGCTTCGTGGGAACGTAAATTGGCATGTCCATTACAGAAGGGAATTTGGCCATGTCTATTTAAAAAATCGTAAATACATCGTTCCAAGTCTGAGAATGTATCCTATCGCTACTGGTATGCATGGGAGATGACATATGCATGAGATCGCCCGTAGCAGCATTGCTTGCAATAGAAAACAATGGAAATAGGTGCCTCTTGTCCAATTTTGCTGTCCCCTGGGCCGACTCACTACCCTGCCGAAAAGACAGGAAGCTGTGTTCTAAGTACTGATGTGGGAAGAGCGCCACCATGTCTTGTTAAGAAAGAAAAATGTGCAAGATTTAGGAGTGGAAGATAGGAATCTGTATTTGTACTTTCTTAGTTTTGTAAAACAAAACTGAAAAGATATAGCAAAAGCTGCCTGCAGAGGTTATGTGTGAGGGACAACTGGACCTATGGCCTTTCCACTGTCCCCTTTCTGTTACTATTGATTGTTGAGCAATAAGAATGCATTATGAATTCAAACTGAAATATGTCCTGATTCTTGGAGGGGTGGGAGGATTCTCATATACCACAATGGGAGAATAAGTAGTCCCATGTTTTTGAAATACTCAGCAATATGTGCGTGGAAATTTAACTGCAAGAATGCTGACTGCATGTTGTTTAAAGGAAAAAGCTTCCAAATTTTTGGAAGACAGACATGTTAAATGCCCAACGTCAGGGCTATTGATTGAGTAAACTAATACTCAATGAATACTAACACTTAGTATTCACAGGACAGAATACTAAAAGTTAATTAAAATGTCATGGAGTATATGTAATGACATGGAAAGATGACCATATTATATCATAGAGTAGTAAAGCAGGTTACAAATTTGTAAGCGAAGTCAAGTACAAAGTGTGTAAAATATAAGGATATATATATATATATAGACAAACTTTGAAAAAAATTATGACAAAATGTCACCAGTGGTTATAGCTGAGTGGTAGGTCATGGTCAATTTTAATTTTTATCTTTTTCTTTTCATATTTTCCTGATATTGTATATTAATATTATAATTGAAGATAATTTTAAAATATTTCAGATATATGTGTATATATGAAATTATACATAAACACACACATACATATATATACTTTATTTTTTAAGAGACAGCATTTTGCACTGTTGCCCAGGCTGGATCGCAGTAGCATAATCATGGCTCACCACACTCTCTAACCACTGGGTTCAAACAGTCCTTCTGCATTGGCCTCTTATGTAGCTGGGATTAAAGGCACACACCACCATACTTGGCTAATGTTCATTTATTTATTTTTGTTGTGGAGACTGGCTATTGCTGTATTACCTAGAATACTGAACTCAAGCAATTCGTCCACCTCAGCCTCCCAAAGCACTGGGATTACAGATGTGGGCCACTGCACCCAGCTGAAATTATATTTTAATAATGGGATCATTACATATATCCTGTTAAGTAACCTGCTTTTTCAACTTAAGAGTTCATCATCTTGAGAATTCATCATCAATGTGTCTCCATATCAATAACACACCTCAGGTCAACTCAGGATGGGGAAACCATAAGGAAACCATAAGGTTTCTGCAGTTAACATTTGGCGTGAATGGCATTAAGAAAGAAGAAATAATTTTAAAAGGAAACCAACAGTCTAATCACTGGTAGTTTTCAAAGCTCTTTTTACAAGCCATTTACACACAATTTATGTAAATACAGGCAGGGCCATAGTCTACATGGAGATACAGAGACTCATGAGATTGTGAGGTTTGCTGGGGGTTAACTGAGCCACTAAAGATAGGCTGGGCACACACCACGCATCAGGAAACACTATTGGCTGCTCACTGCACCTGCGTATTCACACGCCCTGAATCCTCCTGGATACCCAGAAAGGTTGATCTTAACTCCCCCTCCAGAAGAAAAGTGGACAAGGTCATCGACCATGCTCAATAAAAATCCACAAAAGAAAGGGATAAGCATCAAGAGAAAGCATCTCTTGGAAGACACTTGCTTGATGGCCCCCACACTAAATGTTTATGCAATTCCTAAAAATTCACTTTTCACTTTCCTCCTCAAATGTGCTTACTACTAAATGTGGGAACACTCACAAATGCTTCTAGAGAAAATTGTTTCCATTTATATAAAAAGATTATCCCCATTCCTAGACTTTCCAAAACGTTATTAAAAGATAAACTCTTTGAAAGCAAAATCATTTTTACCTGTGTATTTCAATGCTTAGCTCAGTTCATAGGCCAGAGGTACTCAATATGTTTGGATGGTTGGGATGGATGGATGGATGGATAGATGGAGAGAGAGATGGATAGATGGGAGGATGATAGAAAGATGATTGTTTGAGATGCATTAATGGAAAGAGAGGGGAAAAGAAGAGAAAGAATGAAGGAAAAAAGAAGAAAGGGAGGAAGGAAGATTAAAAGGAAAGAAAGGATGCTTGAGTTGGTGGGATGGGTAAGTGGAAGAATGGTTGGGATGAAGGAAAATGTGGCTGGCTGGATGTGACAGAATAGTGGGTAGGTGAATGAAAGGATGGATTGATAGATGGCTGGAATGGATGATGAAAAGCTGAAATAGAGATTGAAGTATAAAAAGACTTATTCACATAATGGGACTTGTCTCAGTTTAGGGACAGAGGCATTGATGAGATCATTCTCTTTTCTTCTGGGAAGGGTGAAAATATCAGTTTTTTGAGTTTTTTTGCTTTTTTTTTTTTTTACTAGTCTCATTAACAGCTGCCAAGACATGCAGGGTTCTCGACTAAGATCCTCCCACTTGGCCAAGAGGAAGCTGAAAAGGGGAGGTACAAGGGGCTTACATCTTTATTTTACAGATGAGGTAGTTAATTGAACCCTCCTTTTGAATAATGAGTGTCCAAGCTATTACAGACTTTATAAAATGCCATGCATCTAAAATAAAATCATAGACCATAGAAATGAACAAAAGAAGCAAGAACAGGGTCATTACCATCACTCTATGGGACAGGACAGCTCACCCCACTGTGGTTACAGCCAAGGCTAAATTACAGAGTGCAATGCCATCTGCCCCAGTGTTCTTCCTGTCACTCCCAAAAGCTTTTTATTCCAATTTATTTTAGGTGTTCCAAAAGGTGTGTTTCTAATTCCACCTCTCTCTAGTTCTTTTTATAGCACTCAAAGCTGGGCAAATATCAGTAATATAAAAGTATGTCCTCTTTTTGTATTTTTAAGTCAGCAATGAGTTTAGGTATCCTGAATTCCTGCTTCTCTGGAATCCATCACCTGCTGTTTTCAGTGCCAGCTGCACCTGCGTGATTTTCAGAGCACACACCTACCTGTGGGACTGCCTGTCAGGCCATTAGCAAAGCCAGTGGCCAAACCAACACTTCGGTGTTTTTAGATTTTGTCACTTCAGCGATGGTGAAAAGCTCCAGGCTGCCTGCAACCCCTCCCAATGTTTGCCAGAGAACTGGCAACTGGCGTCAGGGATTCATTTAGAAAATGCCAGTAAGCAGCAGGAAGTTCTAAAGGGTCTTTTACCTACAGGGAAGACAACCAATTATTGCTCTGAGTTGGTTGAGGTCTTTGTATGGTCACCTGCAAAAAAAAAAGCGCATTCTCCTGAAATTATTGCATTAAGGTGGTACAACAGACGCTGCCACGGCCCCGTGCAATCCCATCCTCTTCAGTGCTGACAGGCTTCCATCTCGACTCCCAGCATCCCATTTCTTGGCCTAAGGACTTTCTCTTGCCCTGGAGTTTCCTTTGCCACCTATGCAGCTGACCAAAGTGTCAGAGAACTAATGCCCCTGGGAGTAGCCTCCCAACAATGATTGACTTGCTTCTCTAGTGAGTGACTCTGAAGTATGTGTTCTACATTGGCTGCCTGGGTTTCCCAAGTCACCCACAGTGGTAGCCAGATGGATGACACAAGCTTTCACGGCTGTGTCACTTCCCTCACTCTCCTGTCGACATCTCCTAGGATCATCTCCCATATCAACTACTTGATTTGGAGTATTTGTCTTAAAGTATGATTCAGAGGAAACCCAAACAAAGTCAAGCATCCATCTCTATGAATGGGATATTTCTGGGGAGATGGGGGAAGTCAGACCTCTGGGAAATTCCCTACCAAAATCAAGAAGTGAGGTTATTTGTACAGCCTGAGCTATCTTCACAGTTTGGAGATCCTCGGATGTGGTGGTGGGTCTGTCTGAATGCCACGCTCAACTGCAGCCCTGGGAGTGGTGGGTTGAGGAGAACCCCAGCCAGAGGTGCTCAGAACACAAGCGTAAGTGGGCAGAGGTCACTGGAGTGTCCAGGCAGTGATACAATAGAAGGACCCACTATATTTTCCTGCCCTTTCCATCTGGGACTACATCCTCATCTCCAGTCCCTCTAAACTGTGAGATAGGACATGGAGGAAGAAAAATGGCAGGGGGAAGCAGAGGTCTTCCTGCATCCTGTGCATTCCTTTTGGATTCTACTTTTTTTTTGCAATGTATTTTTTTTTTTTTTTTAGTATTTCTTTTGGGGTGGGGGGTGTTGCTATGAGTGAACTCTCCATTTTTATTTGATTAAAGTTTTCTTTACAGTCATCCCTCAGCATCTGTAAGAGATTTGTTCCAGGACCCTCTGCAGATACCAAAATCCAAAGATGTTCAAATTCATTATGTAAAATAAAATAACATAGCATTTTCTTATCCCATGCATATTTTCTCCTACACTTTAAATCATCTCTATACTACTTATAGTACCTAACACTATGCAAATGCTATGTAAATAATTATTATACTGTGTTTTTAAATCTGTATTATTTTTGACTGTTGTATTGTTATTATTTTTTGATCTGTGGTGAAGCCACAGATGTGGAACCCACAAATACAGAGGACCGACTGTATTTTGCCCTTAATCTTGACTGGTAGTTTAACTAGGTTTTGAAGTCTACACTGGTAGTTATTTTCTGTCAGTTCGTGTGTTGTCTTCTGATTTCTCTTGTTGATACAGAGGAGGCTGTTGTTAATCTAGCAATGTCATTCTGTTGTAGATAAGTCTCTCTCTCTCTCTCATTTTTTAAATCTAGATAAGTTGAATCCCTTTTCCTTCTCTCTGGTGTTCTCCAGTTTCATTTTCATGTGTCTAGGTGTGTTTATTTTTATTTCAGGAGTCCCTGCTACTGGAACCTGAGGAATCATAGCTTCTATTAATTCTTTTTTAAAATTCTCAGCCATTATCTCTTTGATGATTGCCGCTCTCTTATTTTTTCTATTCTCTCCTGAAATGCTTATTAGGGATATGATAGCTCTTGTTCTTCTATCCTCCATGTCTTTTAAGTTTTTCTTAATATTCCCTATCTCCCCTTGGCTATGTCTTCCAATTTACAAACTCTTTCTTTAGCTGTGTCTAAGCAACTGCTTAACTTCATCAACTGAATGTTTGGCTTAAATGATTCCATTTTTCATTCTAGAAGTTCTATTTTGTTTTTCTTCAATCTATCTGGTCATATTCTATGCTCAAATAGTTCACCTCTCTTCTATGGTTTTAATTTTAAATATATTATTTAAAATTAAGCTAAAATTATTTCTCAGTTATGCTGTTTAACTGAGCATTTTATTATCTGAAAGCTACAATGTTTGGGATGAAAGCTTACTTCCACTCATGATGGAATATATCATTCAGTGTTTTTTAAATTGTAAGCTTGTCTTCCACAGGGACAGCCTTGTTTTAATGACTTTTGTTTTTTGCAGGCATACTGTGCAGCTTGAACCACAGATGTATCCCTCCACAGTGGTTTCAGTTTTGCTGTTGCCAGGTGCCTTGGGAATAGTCAAGGCAACTAAAAAAATTACCACTTCTGTGCTGCCTCTTCTGGCCCCTTTCCATCAGCTGATAGTGGAACCTTTTCTCTCTGTTTGCATAGCACCTTGTACACATCTCTACGGCACCTCAGATCACACTCTGTCTTGAAGCATGTGTCTGTTTCCTCTATTATTCTGAGAGCCCCTTAACATTCTTCAGGTCTAGCACAGAGCTCATGGGTGTTTGCTGAGTGAATGAACTTAAACAAATAAGCACTCAGAGCCTCAGCATCTTTGAATGGGATGTTATCTTTCATCCTCACCTCAGAAGATTTTTAGAGATCGTAGACTCTCGGGGTCAAAAGGTGCTTTAATTATCCCATAGGAGGACTACATCAAATGTTTAATATCCTGCATAGGATAATTAACTAAAAGGCCCTCCCAAACTGCGAAGCGCCAAGAGGCAAACGGCTTTTCACTGCAACAGGCAGCTGGTTTGCTATAACACTATCGTCTTTCTTTGTGCTTTGTGAGCCAGGAACGGTTCCAATGGAAAAGATCCATCATTTAGCAAAAATTTCAGACTTTTCTGAGAACAGAACAAGGCTGCACCCAAGACTGATTCCTCTGAGCATGCCTTGAATTTACAGTCCTTCAAAATCAAATACCAGCGACCAAGAAAACAGCTGTGTCAATTCTAAATGTTCACTGTCCGTTCCTCACTTTCCCAACTCGACCGAGCACCCTTTGAGGGCAGGGACCACAACACATACGTATCTGGATATTCCCTTAGCCAAGCTGGATGCACAGTGCTAAATTGCAGGTTTGACTGAATTCTGACCCAATGAATTTCATACAGATAGAGTTGCATTTGATACTCAGCACTTATATGTAAGATATAAACCACCTCAGAAAACTAGCAATTCTTGATCATGGTAAAGCCATTTTGGGTTTACATTTTGGCTATACTTTCTCGTTTTTACTCAAGTGTTTTTTGGTGGCATAAAAGAACTGGGTTTATTATAGGTTAGTGGCTCCAAATAGCTATCTTCCCCTGCCCCCTAGTGGCTTCGTGACAAACTGTAGGCACTTCCACGTGTCATCTCAAAGACAACTTTCTTCTTTTCTTTCATTTTTCTTCTCTTTTCTTTCTTTCTTTTTTTTTTTTTTTTTTTTTTTTCCTTTTTTTTTTGAGTCGGAGTTTCACTTGGTTGCCAGTCTGGAGTAGCAGTGGCATGATTATGGCTCACCATAGCCTCGAACTCTCAGACTCAAGCAATCCTCTCATTTCAGCCTCCTGAGTACCTGGGATTACAGGAGAACCTGGCTAATCTTTTTTATTTTTTTTTTTAGAGACAAGTTCTCGCTATATTGCCTAAGCTGATCTGGAAGTTCTAGGCTCAAGCAATCCTCTCACCTTGGCCTCCCAAGGAGCTGGGATTACAGGTGTGAGCCACCATGCCCAGCTCCGTTTCTCCTATTCTTAAAGACTTTCTTAAAGTTGCACAACCTCAAAGTTCCCTATGCTTAAAATGAAATGAATTTCAAGTTTGCTTTTTCTAGAAGAAACTGTGTGTAGTCAGAGGCACCATCCTATTCATAGAACACATAGGCCTTAGGAGGTAATGGCTTCTCATTCCCTGTCCAACTGTGGCCATCCCCCTTAGCATAAAATACCTCCTGGGACACTTGGTCACCGCTCTGAGAATGTTTGCTCTCCTGCTCCATCTGGTTAGAATGAAATGTTCACACCTTCCCCAACTGCATTCTATTACCTGGAACCCCTCCCCCCCCAAATCAGACCTGAGCCTGCATTCACATCATTCCCCAGCAAAGTGTCCTATCCAAGCTAAGAACAGCCCCTCCCACACAGACCTTGGCTTCCTCATCCCACCTTCTGCCTGTGCTCTCTGCATAAACACCAGTAGGTTGGAGCCCCAGAAGCCAGATCCTAGACTTGAACACAGCATTTGTTCACTGCATCTGACCAATACCAACACCAACCACAGTGCTTTCTGGTGAAGCACAGACCACACAAATCCTGTCTTTATTTATGTTGCTGGAGTCTGCATGCATTCCTTTATCCAACACAGAATCAATTGGCTCCAAATTTTAACTCGATTACCCCTTTAAAGATGCTATCTTCAAATAAGGTCACATTCTGATATACGCGAGAACAGGACTTCAGCATATCTTTTAGGAAGGGACACAAATCAACCTGTGACAATTTCCATCTTGGCAATTGGAGAACATCATCCTAAGTGAACTAACTTGGGAACAGAAAACCAAACACCACATGTTCTCACTTATAAGTGTGAGCTAAACTAAGAATCTGCAAAGGCATAGGGCATGGTACAATGGACATTGGAGACTCAGAAGGGGGAGGGTGGGAAGGGGTGGAGAGACAAAAATCTCCACCTATCGGGTACAATGTGAACAGGTGGGGTGACGAGAGTACACTTTAGGCCCAGACTTCTTCGCCACTACACAATGCATCCATGTAACCAAAAACCATTTGTACCCCTATTGAAATTCCAGCCTGGAATTGAGTTTCTGGTGTTTCTGGCCAACTCGAAGCACCTGGGAGACGCCTCCTCGATTGTCTTTCCTGGTTGCCCGAGCTTGCCTGGTCTCTCCAAGTCAACAGCCGCCTATCCATGCTTCGCTTGAGGACTTAAGATGCTTTGTCATGTTGGCAACTCTGGTGTCCAGGGTCCAAGCAACATGGCGCCCCCAAACGGGCTTCCTGAGTGGTGCCATTCCACCAGGACCCTGGGAGTCTGCTGTTCGTGACACACGTGACCTCTTTCCTTCTCCTTCTCGAAGCTCCTCAAGGCAATTCCTCAACAATTCCAAATGACAGAAAGAGACACTGACATTAAGCAGACTTCTCTTCAAGCCTTCCCTGAGGGGAGGTCACTCAGAGTCTGGTTATTTGCAGGAAATGGAGGGAGAGGAATACGTAGGATGGATAGAGAAGCTTGACCGTCAATGGGTTATTCTGCACTCGTCTAACTGTGCCCTCAACGATAAGTCATGAGGCTGATGGGGAGCGCAGACCTGGACGCAGGCTCCCTCCTCTCTTCCATGCCTAGTTCCAAATGCTTTCTCTCCACGAGCTGTACAGAGCTGGAGCAAGAGCCAGAGAAGACAGAGCTCAGGAAGAGATGGGTGGTGAGGGGTTCATTATCCCTCTTGAGGAAGAAAGAAGTGACCACATGCTTGGGCAGGGTCGCCCTGACCCCCAAAAGGAGCTGGCTGGGTGGATGGAGCTTCCCTAGCCGTGAAGTGGAACTGTTATGGGAGGGTCAAGGGTAAAGAAGGCTCCCCTCTCTGAGACCCCTCTGCCTCTCACCACTTGTGAGATCTGTCACTTCTTTAGCTCACAGCAAGTCCTGAGAGCGAAGACCGATAGAGAATGGCGGCGTGCTTATGGGCAGCCCAGCAGCCACAGAGGAGAGAAAGGGCGGAGCCATCAGATACACGTGCAGGGAAGCGGACACTGATGTGCTCAAGGACACTGATGGGCACCAAACAAGAAACTCATAAGTGCTCTCAAGGACACCCACATGCAGCACACACTGCACTAGCACAGACACGTGAGGACACGCATGAGTACACACACCAACCTCATGGAGCTTCACCAACACGGTTTGCAAAATTTAAAGTGCCGTTGAGTTAAAAGACACCATGGTCATTATCTATGCAGCAAATACCAAAGAACTGACAATAAAAGTCCGGGAACTAATAAGTGCTTATGGCAAGGTTGCAGGACGCAAGGTTAGTATACAAAAGTGAAGTTGTTTTCCTACTTACCAGGAAAAAACAACTGGATCTGAAATGAAAAATATTACACCACTTACATTTGCATCCCCCAAATTAAATACTTTGGTATAAGTCTAACAGAATATGCACAAAACCTATAATAAAACCACAAAACTCTGATGAAACAAATCAAAGAATATCTAAATAAATGAAGTGATATTCTATGTTCATGGGTAGAAAGACTCGATATTGTTCACATGCCAGTTCTCCCCACCTTTGTCTATAGATTCAATGCAGTCTCTATCAAAATCTCCAAAAGTTATTTTTTGGATATCAACAGTTTGTAGAGAAAGGCAAAAGACCCAGAATAGCCAACATAATACTGAAGAATAAAGTCAGAGAGCTGACACTATTCAACTTCAAGACTTATTTCAAAGCTACAGTAATCAATACAGTGGAGGTATTGGTAAAAGAATAAACAAATTGATCCGTGGACAAGAATAGAGAGCTCAGAAATAGACCTGTACAAATATAGTCAACTAGTCTTTGACCAAGGAGCAGAAACAATTCAATGGAGGAAAAATAATCTTTTCAATAAATAATGTTAGAACTAGATATTCATGTGCAAGAAAATGAATCTAGGTGTTGACTTTACTCTTCACAAAAATTAATTCAAAATGGATCACAGACTCAAACATAAAATGCAAAACTGTAAAGCTTCTTAAAGATAAAAATGAAAGAAAATCTAGGTGACCTTGGGTTTGGTGATGATTTTAGTTTCAACAACAAAAGCAAAATCTATGAAAAAAAATATGATAAAGTGGAATTCATTAAAATTAAAAACTTTTGCTCTGAGAAAGACAGTTAAGAGTGTGGGAAGGCACGCCATAGACTGAGACATAATATTTTCTTTTCTTTTCTTTTCTTTTTATTTTGAGTTGGAGTCCCACTCTGGCCACCAGGCTAGAGTACAGTGGCAAGATCGGGGCTCACCACAGTCTTGACCTCCTTGGTTCACAAAATCCTTCCGCCCTCAGTCTCCCAAGTAACTGGGACTACAGGCACCCAGCTAAATTTTTATTTTTTGTAGAAACAATGTCTCACTATGTTGCCGAGTCTAATCTTAAACTCATGGGCTCAAGTAATCCTCCTGCCTCAGCCTCCCCAAAGTGCTGGGATTACAGGCATGAGTCAGCAGGCTTGACCAGAAAATATTTTCAAAATACATACTTGATGAAGGATTTGTAACTCAGTCACACACACACACACACACACACACTTAAAACTCAACAGCAAGAAAACAAACAACCCAACAAAATAAGTGGGCAAAAGATATGAACAGATACCTCACCAAAGATATACAAATAAACACAAAAATATGCATAAGATCAAATATAACTAGACAATCACAAACTAAAACAACAAAAACCACTACACATGTCTATTAGAGTGACTAACATCCAAAACACTGACAATACCAAATGCTGGCGAGGATATGGAGCAGTGGGAACTCTCATCCATTGTTATTGAAGATGCTAAATGGTACAGCGACTTTGGAAGACAGTTTCACAGTTACTTACAAAACTAAACATATTCTTACAGCATGATCCAGCAATCATGCTCTTGGTATTTACCCCAAAGAGTTGAAAACTTAGGTCCACATAAAAAACTTAGGTGCACATGGATAAGAGCTTTATTCATAATGGCCAGAATGCGGAAACAACTAAGGTGTCCTTCAGAAGTTGAACAGAAAAAGACAACTGTAATACATCCAAACAATGAAATATTATTCGGCAATAAAAGCAATGTGCCATCAAGCTACTAAAAGACATGAAGGGGCCGGACTTGGAGACTCAGCCTATAATCCTAGCACCTTGGGAGGCCGAGGCGAGTGGATTGCCTGAGTCTGTGGGTTCGAGACGAGCCCGGGGAACTTGGCGAGACCTTGTCTCTACAATAAATCAAAAGTTAGCTGGGTGAGGTAGTGCGCGCCTGTAGTTCTGGCTACTGGGAAGGCTGAGGTGGAATGATCGCTGAAGCCCAGCAGGTCGACACAGGGGTGGCTGTGAGTGTAACACTGCATTCCAGCCTGGGCGACAGAGTGAGCCTCTGACTCAAAAAAAAAAAAAAAGACGTGAAGCAAACTTAAATGCATACTGGGGTGCCAAAAAAAGTATACACATTTTAAGAGATGTTATCTATGTATTACTTTCAGTTCGCCATAATCAGAAGTGTCTGGATGCTGATGGTCACCACTTTGAGCACCTCTTGTCATAGCAGAAGTCAAATGTGATTTGTATTCACCTTTTGCTGTCAGTATATATTGAGTATCACAATTGTAATACAGCTTTTCCTCCTTAAAATGTTTACTTTTTTGTGTGCATACTTTGTATTGCTAAGAGAAGGAAACCAGCCTGAAGAGATTACAGACACACGTCATCTATATGATATTCTGAAAAAGGCAAATCTTTAGAGACTGTAAAAATAGCAGTGGTTGCCTGAGGTTTGGAGCGAGGAAGGAAGGGAGAGAGATGAACAGGCGGAACCCAGGGGATTTTTAGGACAGTGAAATTATTCTGCATGACACTGTAACGTGGATAGATGATATAGTCATAAGATAAAGAATGATCCCTCGTGTAAACTATAGACTTTCGCTAATAATCAATTGTGTAGCGATAGTGGCTCATCAGTTTTAACAAATGTACCACACTAATGTGAAATGCTAATGACAGAAGCAACTATGGAGGGAGAGAGGACTTATGGGAACTCTGTAATTTCTTTTTCTTTCTCTTCCGTCCTTCCTTCTTTCCTTCCTTCCTTCCCTCCCTTCCTCCCTCCTTTCCTTCTTTCTTTCTTTCTATTTCAATAGCTTTAGGGAGTACAAATAGCTTTTAGTCTGGGCTGTAAGTGTATCTACCACCCCCACCTGTGCACAGTTACCTGATACGTGATCTTCCATCCTTCTTCCGCGTCTCCAGTGTCCATTATACCATTCTCTGTGCCTTTGACTTTGCAGATCCTTCATTTAGCTCCCACTTATAAGTGAGAACATGCGGTCTTTGGTTTTCTATTCCTGAGTTAGTTCGGCTAGGGTGATGTTCTCTAATTCCATCCATGTTGCTGCAAAAGATATTATTTCATTCTTTTTGATAGCTGGGAACTCTGTAATTTCTGCTCAATTTTTCTGTAAACCTAAAACTGCTCTTAAAAAGAAAGCCTATTAATTAAAACCAATATAGCAAAGTCAAAAGACTAGAAAACATTTGCAATTTTTATTACCGACAAAGGATTAATTTCCTGAATGTACAAAGAGCTGAAAAAATTGAGAAGGGACAAACAATGTAGATGAAAAGAATTGACAAAAGATACAACAGATAGTTCACACAAAAAATAATGCAAATGACCCTAAAAGGCAGGGAAAGATTTAAAAAATTAAAAACCTCCACTCATAATAAGAAAAATGCAAATTAAAACCATTCTGAAATCAATTTCTCACTCATCAGATTGGCAAATATTCGTAGGTGTGACAAGCGTTCTGTGGTGTGGCTGCAGGGAACGGCACCGTCAGGTATTGCTGTTAAGAACGCAGAACAGGCCGGGTTTGGTGGCTCAGCCTGTAATCCCATGCTTTGGGAGGCTGTGATGAGTGGATTGCCTGAGCCCGTGGGTTCGAGACCCACCTGGGCAAGCAAGACCTCATCTCTA
>CAUYQG010100455.1:0-10114 GCA_963574415.1 Tarsius wallacei | reverse complement strand
CCGGCTAATTTTTTGATTTATTGTAGAGATGAGGTCTCGCTTGCCCAGGCGGGTCTCGAACCCGCGGGCTCAGGCAATCCACTCACCTCAGCCTCCCAAAGGCGCGGGATTACAGGCTGAGCCACCGAGCCCGGCTTCATTGCATGATTTTATTTTTACCTTTTAATTTTATTAACCTAATTTACTCAACACTTCTTTCATCTAACACCTAGAAAGAAAGATAGCAAAGATCTGGAAAAAGAAAAACACATCAGAAGCTATTCCTGTTTTCAGGATGTATATCTTTTAGGAAGGGAGGCAGAGAGGATATTTATCATTCAGAGGTTATTGCTATAACATAGACATAGGATAAGCATAAAATAGAATATAGAACATTAAATGAGGCTTAGTAAGTTGTCAGAGTAAACTTCACTGTAAAGGTAATACCTGAGCTCAGGGTTTTCTTCAAAGAGCAGGAGTTAGATAAAGAAAGGGAAGAAAATCACAGTGTATACACAAAGAAAAAAAAACACTATACAAGGAAAAGAATTCAGTATTTGTCCTATTATTCCTAATGTTGTTGTGGTAATTTTTTCCTTATGGAAGAATTTTAGCTAATAAATGAGAAAGAAATAATAGAGCTTCACCATTTTGCACTCACCAATGAAAAAATGAATTTGGCATTAATAGCTGCACAAATCACTGGGTGAATGAATAAAAGAAAATTACAGAGCTAACCATACGGAAACACATAGTCAAACTAAACATCAGTAAAAAAGATACAACAAGATATTTTGTTCCACTTGATGTGTTTCAAAAAAAAAGAACACAATATCATTTACAATAGTGTCTCACAAAAAAAGGAGGGTGGACAGTATCTAATCAAACCCTGGTGCTGTTTTATTGACATTTTTGAAGAAATTTAAGCATTTTATGCTCAACCTGGATTTGAATCCCTATTCCACCATTTTTTGATATGTGTTTGAGAAAATGACTTAATTTTGCTGTACTTCAGTTTTGCAATATGTAAAATGGATTAACAACAGTAAGTCAAATGCACAGTGTCCTCTGGGGTTGTCATGAAAAGTCAATGGGAAATTTCAAGTAAAGGTCCCATACAACTATTGTCAAAAGGCAAATTATGTAACCCATTATCGCATATTATTGTCATTGCTTTACAGTTATTATAAGTCAGCAAATCTCACAGAAGTTATAGTCTAATTGGATACAGAGGAGTACACTAGCAATTTTAATACAACATGAGGATTCCTATGAGAACAATAAAAGAACAAAAAGTAAATATACAGTATACTCTCATTATCATTCCTTCTCTGAATCCCCACAGTTATGAGGTGACGTAGATACACAGAATTTGCTATAGTATAGAAATAATCACTAAGGAACTGACAGTTTATAAAATTATTCTCTAGTGAAATACCTCCCACTCTCTCCCTTACCAGCCACTTAGCATTACAGAATATCCTTGCTCCTCTCCTCAAGTTCATTATTGATAACTCTGTTCACTTACGTAGAATTCTGTAAACATTAGTCAATGCAATGCAAATACAATGCAAATTAATTAAAAAGTGAAAGTGCACATCTTGCAAGAATCACATTTTCATTATGTCAATAAAATTATACTGGTGTACTATTCCAGTCACATACAAAACCACTGCCAAATGAAGACTGCACAAGGTTAAGCAGTTAACTGAAGAATGAAACATTGCCAAAAATGCTTAGGTGTTTCAAAAAAAGAATATTTGAGAAATCAAGATGTAAGGTAGCCCTTTGGGGAAACTGGTGCAAACTTTATGTATTTTAATAAAAATTACACTGATACCTTTGTAAAACTTGAATTGTTATAAAGAATATACTTTTACACTATTAGAAAATATTGCTGGCAAAATTCTATGCAAAAAAGCAACATTTTAAAATATATTTAACAATCCATACACAGTTGTCCTATTTTCTAAGATATTAAAATATAAGAATAAATAAGTGTGTTTTTATTTCTTAGTTCTATTGATATGTGAAGTATCTATTACCTTCCCAGAATACTTCATCTGTAACACCATCATTTCCTATAAAAATTTGACTCCATTTTTAAATATATTTACTTCCTGAGCTAAGCATCCCTTAACAGGAAGACCTCCTGTATGAGCCTTCTCCAGGAACTATATAAGGCACAGAATCACTGAAAAAGACCTTCACTGTTTCCCAGAGTTCTTGGGTGCTATGATAAGGAGCTTATTATTTACTGTGAAAGTTAGGTGAAGATATGTAGATGCTTAAGCACGGACATATATTATCAGATTTATGTTACAAGTCGAGCACTTATGAGAAATGGCTACACCTGCCCCTATACTCATCTCGAGCCATTGCTGCAGCAAACAACCTTGAACAGGTGTAACAGACAATAACCTTACCTTAGTTTCACTGCATCACTTGCTTTCACCCTTGGGTCCTTCTGAGGCTATGCCTTTAACACCTTCCAACCCACTCAGTATTTATGTATGCATAAACCTGGAAGTGATAGAAAGTAAACACATTTGAGCTAGCACTTAACCAAAATGGATAACAATCTGTGGATAAATGCTCCCATTTCCTATTTTCCAAACAGATATTTTGAGGCCCTCAGAGGATATCATGGTAGGTCTGCTAAATAACTCACATTTTTATTGACTTTTCTTTCTTCCCTCTTTCTTTTCACATAAAATCATGCCATCAAATCAACTAATTCCCTGCACTCAAGACCTTTTCTCAAGATATGCTCTGAAGGGAGGAAATAAAAAGGAAAAGGCAACATCTAACAGAATTCTAATAAAGAAGAGATAAGAAAGTATGCAGTGATTTTCATAATCCAAGGAAGTTTTGTTAAAAGCTTAAACAAAGGTGATAAGGTAGCTATAAAGAAATGGGGTGGATTTTAACAGGTATTAATGAGACACAATTTGTAGAGCTCAGCTGATTAAATCTATGAAGCAAGGGGGAATATGAAGCCCAATTGGGATACATGGAGATGAGCATAGCATGAAAAACAGAGAAGAATGCTTTAGGAAAAAGCTGATGAATTAAATATAAACATGTTAATTATGTTGTCATTGTGTTACCTCCATAAAAATGTCTAGAAGGCATAGTACGTAAGGGTTTGAACTCAACTGAGGGCAATTAGAAAGATCTATTGAGGTGATGTCATCACATTAGTAGTAGGACCCACTTAAACAGATACAATCCTCACCAAAAATACACAGCCGAAGATGAGCACAGAGTCTCCATTAAAATCTGGACAATAAAATCAGGAAGAGAAGAAGAGGAAATGAATAATAGAATGGGAAAAATATATATATAAGTAGTCAGATACTGCTGCAATAATATTAAACCGGATATCACCCCTTAAAAATATATTAAGAAATGGGAAGTTTCCATAACTAAAGCAAAAATATGTAAGACATGAATTAGTCAAGAAAACTAAAAAACATGGATTCATATCATCCAAATATGGATTTCAATAAGTCCACCTGATAAAAATATAGTTTTATTTTAGTGAGCAAATTGCATTTGAGAATTATAGATAAAATAGGTATAATAAAGTATTTTTACATTACTGATTGGTAAAGTACTTTGATAATATAATCATGAGCTATAATTATACAGTTGTCACCATCTTATTGATTTTGGTATATTATATAGTTGAGTTTTTTGTTTTGGTGGGATTTGGAAGGCCATGATAAGAATAAAGGTAAATTGTATAATTGTGACCATGAGAAAGCCACAGAATAATAATCATAATTATAATCACCATTACAACCAACCTTCAGTGGCATGTTTGAATTCCACTTCTAATGCACTAGAACAAGTATTTTAATTAATCCTGAAGCAATACAATGGGAAAAAAACCACCCTTGCTATTAGGCAGCAGTTCTGTGAGAAAATTACCATAACAGAAGGAGTCTTTGTATTTGGAATATGTGGTTTTTTTAATCTCTTTAAATGCTTGTATATATTATTTCAAATATAAATACTGCATTGATTACAGATTCTAAACTTATGCGTACGGATCAAATATTTTGATAGTGCTGACTTGGAAAGGTATTATAGAGGTGCAGAAAGAAAAGTAAAATAAGTAAAGGTTTTGCATATTTATTTGTAATTAAAAATTACCTCTTTTGAAAAATTGTGTTTAATATAAAAAATGTATCAAAACCTTGATGATAATGTTGGCATTAAAAAAGTAATACTTAATACTACTACCAACAGACTAATTGCAAAAATCTATTTTGTGGTTTTATACTTTTAAGCTTCATGTTTTGGGTCATACTCAGGAACACATTTATCAACCACAAAGATAAGTCATTTTTTAAAAAACTCAGAGTTCTCAACTTTGAAATAACTAATAAATGGACCATGTCCCTACTTTGGAAAAATGTGAAGTTAAACAACCAAATTTATGTCATTTCTCTATCTTGCCATGAGATGCTACTTATCTAGAAAATTTGAGAGGTAACAGCTTACTATTATCTCTAACATGTCCTAGTGAGTTTCAAATTTATTTTATACACTCATTTTTATCAATAATATCTCCATATTACTATTTAGTGTGTCTCATTTAAATGGTTTCTTGGTTTCTTATAGCATGAACTGTCAGTGATAGCATTAAATACAATATAAATCAGCTTTGAAAATTCCAAGAATAAAGGTTAATTTCCTCTTAGAAAGGAAATGAATCTTATCCAACCCTATGTCTTTGGTAACCAACACAGTGCTTTTAACATAGCAAATAACTTGGAATTATCTCCTGAATATAGTCAACTTTCTGTATACAAGAATTTCACATTTGTGGATTCAAGCAACAATGAATTAAAAATACAAGGGGAGGGGAAAGAGTGTCTACACTGAACACATACATTTTTCCTTATCATTTTTCCTAAACAACACAGAGTAACATCTATTTACATAACATTTACATGTATTACATATTATAAGTAATCAAGATAATTTAAAGCATACATGATAAGATGTGTAGGTTATAGGCAAATACTGCTCTATTCTACGTAAGGAACCTAAGCATGCGGGGATTTTGGTATCTGAAGGGAGTCCCAAAACCAATCTCCCATGAACACTAAGCGATAACTCTATAGAAAGAAAATACTGAATATAGACAAGTGTGACCACATCAAACGACCAGCTTCTGCAAAGCAAAAGAAACCATCAAGAAAGCAGGGAGACAGCCCACAGAATGGGAAAAAATATTTGCCAACTGTATATCTGACAAAGGTCTAACATCTAGGATCTACAAGGAACTCAAGCATGCCAAAAGGAAAAAAACAAACAGCCCCATTAAAAAGTGGGCAAAAGACATGAATAGACACTTCTCAAAAGAAGATATACAGGTTGCCAATAGACACATGAAAAAGTGCTCACCCTCACTCATCATCAGAGAAATGCAAATCAAACCCACATTGAGATAACACCTAAACCCAGTAAGAATGGCCATCATTAATAAAACAAACAACAGCAGATGCTGGCGAGGATGTGGAGAAAAAGGAACGCTTTTACACTGCTGGTGGGAATGCAAACTAGTGCAACCTCTCTGGAAGACAGTGTGGCAATTTCTGAAAGAACTAGAAATTGATCTTCCATATGACCCAGCAATTCCCCTATTGGGAATATATCCAGATACTTGCACATGTGTGCTTATTGCAGCTCTATTTACAATAGTAAAATCATGGAACCAACCATGCTGCCCATCGAAGCTGAACTGGATAAAAAAAAAATGTGGTGCATATACACATCGAATATTATGCACCCATAAAAAAGGGCAAACATATGGACTTTGCAGCAACTTGGATGAATTTAGAGCCTATCATACTTAGTGATCTATTACAGAAACAAAGAACAGAGCACCATATGTTCTCACTCATAAGCGGACTTTGAACAATTATCATAATGCTATAAGAATGGGATTGGCAGTAGTGGGAAACTGCTAGGGGAGGGAGGATGGAATTGGCAGTTGAGGCAAACTGCTAGGGGAGGGAGGAGCACACCTCATCAACAAGGATAACTGCATAATTGACGTTTGTATACCTAACCCTGAATTGTAGCCCACATCTTTAAAATAAAATTAAGTTAAAAAAAGAAAAAACAGAATCAAGTGAAGTCAGATTGTGTAACAAGGCTGAGCAAGCACCAATACTAAATATTCAATAAAAAGCAAGTCACACAACCTAGTATGAATATATTTTTCAAACCTCCTAGTTGAGACTTTAACTTTACTCTGTGTGTGAATAGTCAACAATGGAAAGTTTTAAAGAACACTACAATAGACGTTTAGTTCCTTTTCATTTTTCTGAATCTTTATCCAAACATGTTACTCTATAATGTTCATGATGAGTCTCTGCTTTCCAGTATGTCACTAAAGTTTGCCCATTGTAGGAAACAGTCAATAATCAGGGTTTTTCTTCAGTCTTCCTAGAGAAAACTGCTGTATTTTATGTTGATTTGACTTAGGCTTTTGAATTTTCTCAATAAGGTAATTCTAACAAACAGATCTATGCTAGTGAATATAATATTCTTGAGGCTGGAACAAATGTGTTAACAGGTGCTTTCTACAGTGAATAGCTTAACTCAAGAAGTATTTCTGGTAATGGTAATTTTCAAGATTCATATAATCATAATGACAGAATCTCCCCCGAAGAAAAAGGTAGTGCATGAAGTCAATCTTTAAATAATAAAAAATAACATCAATAGGAAAAATATATATTTATTTTGCATTGTTATAAAAATATACTCAATTATTGAATATAATCAAAGGACAAAATATCTTCAAGTTTTTTCTAGGGCTTTCTAATAAATGATGTGATTTATCTTAAGTTCATCTCTTCATTGTTCATTTGTTTCCCAAGCTCTCATCCACAATTTCTTATATTAAATTATTTCAGGAAGATAATTTGTCTTTTCAGTTGTTCAGCGATGTTTTTACTACAGCCTTCCTTTTCCAGGTTTAGATGTACACATTGCGTTTTCTATGGTGCTAGTGTTTTGGGGCAGTATAGCAAAATAACCAACTGAGTAGCTTATAAACAATACAAATGTATTTAAAGATGTACCAAAGTCAACATATCCTAAACTGAACTTACCATCTCTTTTTCACTTTCATCTCGTTTAAACATATTTATGTTAATGAATGATGTTTTCATCTAACACATTGCCCAAATAAAAATTCTAGTTTGTTATATTAAGTTCCTGGGCCGGTAGTGATGGCTTGCACCTGTATTCTCAGCACTTGAGGAGACCAATTTGGCAGTATTACTTGAGCCTGGAGTTCAAAACCAGCCTGGGCAACACAGTGGGACCTCATCTTTACAAAAAATAAATAAAATAAAAAACAAATTAGCCAGGTGTGGTGGTGCACACCTGTAGTCCCAGTTACATGGGCGGCTGAGATGAAAGAATTGCCTGAGCCCAGGAATTTGAGGCTGTGGTGAGCTGTGATTGTGCCACTGCACTCCAGCTTGGGAAACAGACAGTAAGACTCTGACTCAATAAATACATACATAAATAAATAAAATAAGAATAGGTTCCTTCAGTATGGTAGAGATGTGGAGAGGTTGATACTTGAAGTCATTATCTGAATTTAAGCCTTCCACCATGATTTAGTGGTTGTTAGAAATGTTAGATATTAGTATGTTAATTATGAACTCAGTATTTTCCCCCTATCTTCAAAATTAGAATATAGTAATATTGTTCCTAAGAATTAAAAAAAGAGAATTTATGTAAAGCACTCAGCTCACATTTACATTGTCATTTAAATAATTTCTCTTATCTATTATTTTAATCAGTTTTATCTCTTATTTACAAATTTACATAATTCTTTTAAAATAATGATTTCATCTTTCAATTTGTGTCCATTCCTTTTGTCTTAGTTTTTTTCTAAGACTCACAATATTTAATACAGTAGCTTCCTAAATTTCTCCAGAGTCTTTTTTTTCTGTATACTGTGCTTCCAAGCTGTGGCCAGATGATCTTTCTGAAATACACATCTATTGTCATTTCTCTATTAGAATTTCATCAGTATCTACCTTACCTTGAGAAAAAATTACAAACTACTTAAAAGGATATTAAATGTCACATCTTTACCTTACTTCTTTTTCTGAAGTAATATAGTTTTCCAAACATTACTCTCCTATCTCCAAGCTGGATGAAGTCCCTTTTGTTGATATCCCCATAAGTTTTGAAAATGTCTTCCATTATATTTATAACAGGTTGGTATAATTGGTTGTCATTGGCTGGCTCCCCAGTCGGACTGGGAAAAATTTAAGGGCAGGTATTGGACATCATCAGTATCCCACACAGTGCCTGACACTTAGCAAAGGTGTAATAAGTGTTCTGTAATAATTTTTGATACTTACTGAACCCAGCATTATTAAGTTATAGGGAAATATGCCACAGCTGGACTATTCTCTTAAATCCATAGACTGCTGTTTTTTTTTTTTTTTACCCTTTTGTGTCCCAGTGTTTAAGTTTAGTTCACTAGTGGTACTGTGATATAGCTGTTAAAAACAATGAACATGACACAGAAGCTAGTTTTTTTCTTACCACATGGGTACATTACAGACTCTCTACTGACACCCACCCTCCCAAAGATTTGTCACATCTATTGATCCTGTTGTCAATGTCTCCATCATCACTTCGTTTAACAGTTCACTTCAGAAGCTAAGATATTTTCAAAGTTTACACCTCTTTACAGATTTTCATAGTTGAGACTGTTATGTGCCTGTAATATTCTTCATATATATATATATATATATATTTTGCCTGAAGTGTGATAAAATGTCTACATGGTGGCCTACTTATTGAACTCCACTTGTGAGAAGATATAGAAAATCATAAATAGAAATATACAACACATTTATTCTCTTATTCTCATTATATTTCCAAATCTCCAAATCAAGAAATTTTATACATAGCACTGCAAATCTGTTCTATTGGTAAATCCAAAAATTAAGACTGCAAACCTAGTCTAAAAGCTGAAGAAAATAAAGTTACAAACTTGAACAACATATTAATTGCTCAGGATTTTCCTGAAAAAAGAATATAATCTAATGTACTGAAAACAACATTATATTTAGACCAATTATTTAAATGATTAATATGATTGAATTACATCTAAAATTATTTTGAGAAATCAGTATACTTTATTTTTATATAGTTAAAATTCAGTAGGGTAGGGAATTTGATTGTTTTCAAAACGTTTTTTACAATTCTAGGATTTATTTTCAATCTATGGGAAAATAATTATTTTGTCCTTTTCTGTTTTAAAAATTATTTCTATTTCTTACTAGCAAAACTAATCAACAGCTGAGAAAATGACTACTTCTTTCGTATTAGTTAAAATACTGTGATCATTCTTTACTTCTGAGGAAGTTATAGGAACATCTGACTACCATTTAAGCACCGATAATAATTCCAAATTGAATATACTAATAAAAAGAACAGAAATATTCTATAACAACAATGAACATATGAGTTGTTTGGTTTTTTTTTTAAGAACATATGCCCTTATACATTAGTATAGAATATTGCCGGGCTCGGTGGCTCAGCCTGTAATCCCGCGCCTTTGGGAGGCTGAGGTGAGTGGATTGCCTGAGCCTGCGGGTTCGAGACTCGCCTGGGCAAGCGAGACCTCATCTCTACAATAAATCAAAAAATTAGCCGGGCGTGGTAGCGCGCGCCTGTAGTTCCAGCTACTTGGAAGGCTGAGGCGGAAGGATCGCCGGAGTCCAGCGGGTCGAGGCTGCGGTGGCCGGGAGCGTCCACTGCACTCCAGTCTGGGCGACAGAGTGAGACTCCAACTCAAAAAACAAACAAAAAACAAACAAACAAACAAAAAAAACCCAAAAAACAAAAAACAAACAAACAAACAAAAAGAATATGGAAGCATGGCCAAAATCAAAATGAACTAAAAATAATGTTAGGAAAAAAGAAACAATCCCTAAATTAAGACATAGTTCAATCTGCTTTAGATATTTGAAAATTTACTTTACTTTTAGAAACATCCTATGTTTAGAATATAGAATACATTAGAGACAAGTTGTTTTATGCACTCATGTTAATTGATTCTAGCGATATTGTTCCT
>CAUYQG010100449.1:0-12942 GCA_963574415.1 Tarsius wallacei | reverse complement strand
AACCCAATCATGGCTCACTGCAACCTCAACCTCCTGGGTTTAGGCAATCCTTCTGCCTTAGCCTCCTGAATGGCTGGTACTACAGATTTGTACCACACCTGTCTAATTTAAAAACTTTTTTTGTAGAGACAAAGTTTCACCATGTTACCCAGGCTGGTCTTAAACCTCTGGGCGCAAGCATTCCTCCCACCTCGGCCTCCCAAAGTGCTGGAATTACAGGTATGAGTCATTGCACCTGGCTTTCTGTTTTTTTATGGAAACATTTATAGCTAAAAAGTCTCCCTTTAGCACTACTTTTACTGTGTTTTATAGGTATGTTGTGATCAAATAAGATACTTCGTATGATATCTATCTTTTTCAGTCTTTTGAGACCTGATTTGTGACCTAACACATGGTCCAATCTGGAAAATGCCCCATGTGCACTTGAGAAAAATATATATGTGGCTGTTGTTGGATAGGATGTTCTGTATATGTCTATTAGATCTCATTGGTTTATCATGTTTTTTAAATTTAGTATTCCCTTACTTACCTCCTGTCTGGTTGTTCTCTGTATTCAGAGTGGGTTACTGAACTGTTATTATAAAATTGCCCATTTGTCTCTTAAATTCCATCAGTTTTTTTCTTATATTTTGATGGCTTATCATTAGATGTGTAAATATTAATTGTTAATAATATGAATTGTTTATATCTTCTTTCTCTATTGAAACTTAAATATATAATGTTCTTCTTTGTCTCTTGTTACCTTTTTTGTAAATTTAAAGTCTATTTTGTCTGATATTAGTATATTCACCCTTGCTATCTTTTGGTTATTATGTGATGGAATTTTTTTCCCATCCTTCCACTTTCAACCTGGTTATGTCTTTGCATCTAGAGTGAGTCTCATAGATAGCTCATAGTTGGATCCTGTATTTTTATCCATTCTGCTGTCTTTAATCTAATCAGTCTTTTGATTGCTGAGCTTAATCCATTTATACTTCAAATAATTACTGATAAAGGACTTCTGTCATTTTGCTATTTGTTTTCTTTATGCTTTATAGCTTTTCTGTCCTTTATCTCCTGCTTTACTATCTTCCTTTGTGTTAATTTTTTGTGATGAAATGCTTAAATACTTTCTCGTTTCCTTTTTTGCATAATCTATAGCCATCTTTCTTTGTAGTCATCATGGAGATTACATTTAACATCATAAAGTTATAAAGCTCTAATTTAAATTTATGCTAGTTTAACCTCAATAACATGTAATAACTCTGTTCTGTAACAGTTTAGTTCCTACCCCTTTCAGTTATTGATGTCACAAAATCAAATCTTTATACAATGTGTACCCCAAAGCATAAACTAATAGTTCTTTTAAATTCATTAGTCTTTTAAATTATATAAAAAATGAAATAAAATGGGGAGTTATTGTTATAGCTGAGCCATGAGAAAAGAGTCACCAACACACTAAGTGTCGAATTTTGAAGCCTTTTATTGCTGGCGGTTGAGAGCAGGCTAACACCTCAAAGAAACTCTCAACCCCGAACATAGCAAGCAGGGGGTTTATAAAGGCAAAACCACAAAAACTTTACAGTTATGATTACATTTCTTGGCAGAACATTTGGTTTCGGTGAGTAAGGGTACAGTTACATATGGAACTTGCAAGGTTAGGTGGTTTCCAAATGTCGAGGGTGAACAAAGGATGTGGGCTTGGGATTACGGGAAGGTTACAACAGTCACATGCAGGGTGGTCATCTCTGGGTATGCTGACAACTAAAATGGAGGATCTATTACAAAATGGAGTTACTTATGGTAGACTTTAACAGAGCTATTACAGGCAGACATTTCATTCCCCCCTTTTAGTTGTTTATGAGTCAAAGTGTTGATCTGTTATGGGTATAGGGTTATAGTGAGTTCTCATGTACATGAGTTTTACAGATATGATTCATTGTTTAACAAACCAGACTATGTAATTTAATATACAGGGTCCTATGAGTAGACCAAGGAGGAGGAGTATAAGAGGTCTGGCTAGGCCAGTATTAAGAGTTGTTAGCTATGGGTTCCAATCGAATAAGGGTTGGAACCTGGATTTATTTGTTTATTTTTTGTTGCTTTTCTAAGTTTTTTCGGACTTTCTGTAGGGTGTTTTTAATGATTCCTGATTTATTGGCATAGAAACAAGATACTCTGAGAGTTACACAGAGTTCTTCTTGGGATAGGAAAAGTAAATTTAGGTCTTTATGATTTTGAAAAATAACCTCAGCCAGGGATTTTACCTGGTTATGGAGTTGGTCCATGGCAAATTGGAGGTTTCCTATGTCAGCATTAATTCCTTGTGCAAGGTTAGATAGACCCAGTTTTCCATGGACCAGGGCGATGGTGCTGAGTGCAGCTGTTTCAGCTACACTCAGTCCGATTAAGGCAGGCATCAGTAAGGGGGTCCCACATTTCCAACAGGCAGTTGGGAGACCAGGAGGATTGAGTAAAAGGGTCCCTTTGGGGCCACTATAAGCATATACCTGGGGAAGTACATGGACAGTAATACATAAAGTAGGCTCATTGTTTAACTTTTTAGTTGTAATGTATTTTGTGAGGCCTGTAGCACAGGCCAACCAGGTATTGGTAGGAGCCATATAGGCCATGAATTTGGTCATGGTTAGGGTAAGAGACAGATTACAAACATCAGAAAATGGGGAAGCTGTTAGATTGAAGCCTGAAGTTAAAAGACAGAAGGCATTGCCAGTTATGTCTTCTATTGTGATGTGAATTATCTACGGAGGGCATTTACTATTGTTGCTAATAATGGGGGAAACTTTTTATGTTCAGCTTTGACTGGCCAAGACTTTTGTAGTGGTAAAGGAGGTTAAAGAGAAAGTATACACAGTGCTTATAGCCTTTCTCTTAGCAGAAAGTTTAACTATGAGACAACACCAGAGTGAGAAAGTCTTAGCTTGAGAGGGTTTGATTTAAGCGTTGCCGTCCATTGTTGACTGTTGTCCTTGGCTTCTTTGACTCGGGAGTGGTGGAATTAAGCTGGTACCCCATCAACATTGAGTGCCATCGGAGTGGTGAGGATGACGACGAAGGGTCCCTTCCAGGCAGGGGTTCGTCCTTCTTTCTGGAACTTCTTGACATAGACCAGGTCCCCGGGCTGGAACGGATGGCAAGGTGAGGAAGATGGGGCTGACAAGATGGCATGGACGTTGGAGTGGATAGCAGCCTGGACTTGTTGGAGGGACTGGAGATACCTTAACAAAGATTGATTAGTAATTTCTTTAAGAATAGGGTTTCTTAATCAGGGTTACAAGGGAGGGGGCCTTTCAAACATAATTTTATAGGGGGTAAACCCAGGCTTGTAAGGGGTGCATCGGATGCCAAGGAGTGCCAAAGGTAAAAGGCTTACTCATTTTTCACCAGTGTCTATTATTAATTTGGTTAAAGTAGTTTTTATGGTTCGGTTCATGTATTTCACCTGTCCAGAGCTTTGTGGTCAGTAGGCACAATGTAACTTCCAGTTAATGTTTAGTGCTTTATTAACCAGTTGAGCTATGGATGAGGTAAAGGCAAGATCATTGTCAGAGTCAATAGAGAGAGGAAGTCTAAACCTTGGAATTATTTTATTTAATAAAAATTTGGTAACGATAAGAGTGGTTTCATTTCGTGGCAAAAACTTTTACCCAACCTGAAAAAGTATCCATAAACACCAGTAGATAGGTGTACCCCACATGAGGGGGTTTTACCTTGGTAAAGTTTATTTCCCTTTTTTTTTTTTTTTGAGTTGGAGTCTCACTCTGTCACCCAGACTGGAGTGCAGTGGCTGCTTCCAGTCACCGCAGCCTTGGCCTGCTGGGCTCTGGCGATCCTTCTGCCTTAGCCTTCCAAGTAGCTGGAACTACAGGAGTGTGCTATCACTCCTGGCTTATCTTTTGATTTATTGTAGAGACGAAGTCTCGCCAAGTTGCCCAGGCGAGTCTCGAACCCGTGGACTCAGGCAGTCCACTCACCTTAGCCTCCCAAAGCGCGGGATTACAGGATGAGCTACTAAGCTCAGCTTATTTCCCATTTTTCTCCAGGGCTTAAATCTTGGGCCCTGATACCATCAAATGGCGTTGGTTCTTGTTTTGTGTTGACTCAGGCACAAGCAGGGCACATTGTAACCGCCATGGTGGTCAGGTCTTTTAAATCTTGGATATGATAATAATGATTTAACAGCTTAGTCATTTTGATACCTCCCAGGTGGGTGGTAGAATGGAGCCGGTTTACCAAGGTACCTCTAAGGGCTGCAGGCAAGATGATTTTGGAGTCTTTAATTCATCATCCTGTAGATTGCTTGTGAGCCCCTGCCAAGTCCGCCTGTTCTTCTTTTTTTCTTTTTTCTGGGTGTAGTGGACTGTTTTGGGAGAGAGGGAACTGGAAAGGTTTTAGTTAACAGGACAGTTAGGGGCTCAACTGGGAGTTCCACTGCTGCCCGTGCTGCCTGGTCTGCCAGGTGATTCCCAGTAGCTTCCGGAGTGTCTGATTTTTGGTGTCCCCTGTAATGAATGATGGCTACGTTTTTGGGGAGCCATATAACCTCTAGAAGGGCTAACATTTTTTCATTGTTTTTTATAGTTTTGCCTGCCATGGTAAGAAGTAACATGAAGGGTAGCAAAAGCATACCGGCTGTCAGTGAAGATATTTACCTGTTTTCCTGTTCCCTAGCGCAGGGCCTTGGTTAAAGCAATTTGCTAAGCCTTTTGGGCAGATGTGCCATTAAGCAAAGACTGTGACCAGATTACATTGTGAGCCGTGGTTAACAATGCACCAGCCTTGCGGACTTTCTTTATTACCAGACTGCTGCCATCTGTGAACAGGTCAGCATCTGCTTGGCTTAGGGGAGTGTCCTGGAGGTCAGGATGGCTGGCCTGTGATATGTCCAAGACATCCTTACAATTATAAACTGGCATTTCCGGGTTGTTATCTGTTGACAAGTAGCTGGATTTAGGCTTTGTGAAGAGGAGAAAGTTAGCCTAGTTTCATTAAACAGCCTGGTTTTTGAATTGGCAAGAAGGGAGTGTTCTTGGCATGGTGTTAGTATATTAGCTTTTAAACATCTTTTGATATGAGGAGCAATTCCCCTCTGTGCCTGCAAACTTATTGGGTACTGACATACTCGGACCAGGGCAGCTGATGCTAATAGACTCACCACAACTGGGGGATGATGTTGTGCCAATCCTGGTGGATTTGTTTCCACCCAAACCAAAGGATATTCTTGTTGCAGTTGTTGAAGCAAACTGGACGAGACATTCTCAGTGGTAGAGTTAGAAGGGGTTAGAAGGTACTCTTCAGAAAGTGGAACAGTTAAAAGCATTTGATAGGCATTAGGGACAAACATTTCAGTCTTGTCTGGTGAAAACACAGTAGTTGCTCTTAGCTTTCGAAGCAGATCCCAGCCCATGAGGGGGTAGGGACAGTCAGGGGCTATTAGGAATGAGTGGGTAACTTGTTTTTGACCCAAATCAACCGTTCGGCTAGATGTGAACTTACAGTTTATAATTGCCCCCGTAGCCCCTTGAACAGCAATTTGCTTATTTGACATGGGTCCTAATGGTGACTTTAGGACCAACAGCTCTGCCCCAGTATTCACTAAGAGTTGAACTGGGTAGCCCCCGATAGCTGCAGTAACCATGGGCTTGTGGGGGCCTAAGGAAAAAGAGCCCTGGCCCCTTCAGTCAGAGTTATTTTCAGCTTCCATAGTGGGTAGAACCAGGACTGGCTTGGGGTTCTCTGATTTTGGACGGCGAGAGCAATTCTTGTCCCAATGCCCTAGTTCCTTGCAATAGGCACATTCGTTTTTTGCCAGTGGAGGCTACCTGGTTCCCTGACCTTTTTTTGTTATTTTCTGACTTTTGACAAAAGGACTTGGGGTCAGTTCCCAGGGCTTGTAAGGCTGTTACCAGGACTTTGGCTTGCTTTCTTGCAGTCCTATCAGTTGCCTGTGCTGACTGTTTTTCAGCATCTTTGTTATTGTAAAGCTTCTGTGCCACCTTGAGAAGCTGAGAAACATTTATTCCCGTAAATCCCTTTAACTTTTGCAGCTTTTTCTGAATGTCGGGGGGTGCCTGTCCCATGAAAGCCAAATTAAGAGCTTGAGCATTTTCTGGGGGCTGAGGGGTCAAAAGGGGTATAGGTACAAAACATCTCTTGGAGACACTCGAGGAATGCCCCTGGAGAATTTTAGTTGTTTTGGAAAACTAAATAGATTTGCGAGCTGCCCCCCTTATTCCTGCTAATAGAGTACGGTGATATGTATCTAGTATCTGGGACCCAGCTGAAGTGTTGGGGTACCAATCAGGGTGAGTGGTGGGGAATATTTCACTCAGGACCTCCTGACTTTCCTCCTCTGTACCAGCCATTGAGGCCAAGACAGACTTTGTAGTCTTAACTCTAATGTGCTTTTGCTCCTCAGAGGTAAACAGGGTTAAAAGGAGCTGCTGGCAATCATCCCAGGTGGGATGATGAGTGTGCATGATTGATTCTACCAGGGAGGTTAAAACCTGAGATTTCTCTGAAAATGGCGGATTTTGAGTTTTTCAATTGTACAAATCAGAGGTAGAAAAAGGAATACACACCAGGAAAGGTTGCTTAGTCTGATCTGTTCCCCGCAGTGGGGGCACTTCCCAAAGGGGAAGGAGAGGGGCCGGATTTATTTGGGATCAGAGGCGAGAAGCCAGAGGCAGAGAGGATGGAGTGGGGGTGAAAGATGTGACAGAATGAGTTATGTAAGAGAGTCAAGATTTCATTCTTTTGAGAAACAGGTAAAACAAGTTTTCCTTGAAGAGTTATCCAGGGGCCTTTGTATATAGCACCCTGTTATTTTCAAGTTAGAAACTCTGCCTACATATAGTGTGGTTATTGGAAGGGTCTTGAGTTTTAAGAGAACATACCTTTAACCATGGGGGGAAGGGGGATTGGACTAAATTTAACCATTGGTTGACATAGGGAAATTGGTCAGAGTGACCAGGAGTCCCTGTGATGACCTTCCAGACAGAATGAATGACGCCAATGTCCAGAGACCCAGTGGAGGGCCATCCAATATTAAATAAAGCCCAGTAAATTTCACAGAGCAGGCAGGTCCAGAGCCTGCCTTTTGAGAGGCAGACACTAATTCCCAGTAAATTCAACAGAGAAATTTTTTTATCATGCAGTCCAGGGGACTGGAGGACTGGCAGGTTGTGAGTTACGTGATCCCATAGTGACAAACAAAAACAGGACACAGGAGACAGACAAAAACAGGACATGGAAAACAAAAACTGAAGCCAGGGGACTCTATTCAGCCAATGTCTTGGCTTAATGAATAGTGTTCAAGGGGCAGTCTCGTCAGACTGGGATTCCCCTACTTAAGAGAAACAGAATAAAATTTTATCTCCCAGGAGGAACCAGATGGACCTAGTCTGTTTTGGATATGGAAGACAGCAGTTGCTCCAATTCTCTCCAGACTGAGTGAGAGGTTACAGGGCCCTGGAACAACTCAGGGGGCACCTCCCCTATACCTTTGCACCAGGCCAGGAAGAGCTGGAATAAGGCTGCTTCCCAAGCTTGGCGATCTTGCTGGGGCCTCCAAATGTTATAGCTGAGCCGCAAGAAAGGAGTTGCCAACACACTGAGGGTGGTATTTTCGAGTCCTTTTTTGCTGGTGGTGAGAGCAGGCTAACATCTCAAAGATACTCTCAACCCTGAACGTAGCAAGCAGGGCATTTATAAAGGCAAAAACCACAAAAACTTTACAGTTATGATTACATTTGGTTTCAGTTGAGTAAGGGTACAGTTAGATATGGGATTTGCAGTTAGGGAGTTTCCAAACATTGAGGGGGATGTGGGCTTGTGATTACGGGAAAGTTACAACAGTCATACACAGGGTGGTCATCTCTGAGTATGCTGACAACTAAAATGAAGGATCTGTTACAAAATGGAGTTACTTATGTTAGACTTTAACAGAGCTATTGCGGGCAGACATTTCATTATAAACTAAAGTCAAAAATCACACTAATCTTAGATAAATAATTGTTTTTTAAAAAGTAGAAAATCTTAAATCATGTAGGAAATATAAAATAGAGTTTCAAACAGGTATTACAATAATGCTAGATTTTATAATTGTTAAAAAAACAATTGTTTATCTAAAATTAATGTGATTTTTAAAAATTATTATTATTATTATTTTGAGTTGGAGTCTCACTCTCTCACCCAGACTGGAGTGCAGTGGCCGCTCCCAGCCACTGCAGCCTCAACCTGCTGGGCTCTGGCGATCCTTCCGCCTCAGCCTTCCAAGTAGCTGGAACTACAGGCGCGCGCTACCACACCTGGCTAATTGGGAAGATGATTTTGATGCTAAGATGCTGAGTCCTAAGGAGGAAGGCACAAAGGCAGTAATTTGATTTTTTAAAGTAGACAATTAAAAAAAAAACTGCTCTAGGTATTCCACTCCTGGGCACATTCTCTAGAGAGAAGCATATACACAGACATAAAATTTCATTGACAAGAATGTTAGCCATGCACAATGATGGCTCATACCTGTAATCCCAGCACTTTGGGAGGCAGAGGTAAGAGGACTGTCTGAGCCTAGAGGTTCGAGACCAGCCTGGGCAACTTGGCAAGACCTCGTCTCTACAATAAATCAAAAATTAGCCAGGCATGGTGGCACACGCCTGTGGTTCCAACTACTTGGAAGGCTGAGGCAGAAGGATTGCCTGAGCCTAGCAAATCAAGGCTACAGTGGCTGTGAGCCACTGGGCCAGCCTGGGCAACAGAGACTCCGACTCAAAAAAAGAAAAAAATGTTTATAGTGGCAGCATTTCTAAAAAGTCCAAAATGAAAATCACACCAGTATCTATGACTAGAATAAATTGTGGAGAATTATACATCAGTGAAAATCAGCACACCATATGCCATTGCATTGACTCTGAAATACTGTTGAATAAAGAAATTCAGAAACAAAGGAATACATACAGTATTTCTGAAGTCCACAAAGAGACACATAAACTTGGTGGTAAGACAATGATGTGATCCCTCTGTATTGGTGGGGTCACATCTCTAGTGAGAAAAGTAGAGTGTTATGTTGAAGACAGGGCACAAAGCAGGTAGGGGAGATCAGAGTGCTGGCAATATCTATTTTCTGTCTGGATTATGATTGTGCATGGGGTTCACTTTAGAATTATTCATTTAGCAGTCCATATTTTATGATGATGTAGTTCCTGTATGTATGTTACATTACACACACACACACACACACACACACACACACACACACACACACAGAGACATCTGAAAAAAATATTTGTGGAAACCAAAATTTGTGACCCTGACCCAGACCTGAACAGAGTTGATGAGGGGCATGGATCTTCAAAAGGTAGGATATCCAGAAGAGAAGGGAGGTGGCTAGGATGGATGAATTCCCTAGGAGGAGGCAAGAGGTGAGAGACTCCGAGTGTGGGTCTGCATTCCTCCAACAACAAGCCCTGCTTACCTAGGTAGTTCTGCCAGCAGTTCCTGGTTTGGTTCTGGTTGGGGAAGCGGCTGTCAAAAGGGGCAGTTTTGTAGTTCTTGATTTTGGTCTTGATGTCTTCTGCCATGATACTGACTCCTGGAGGCAAAAGGAGTAAGTGTTTGGCAAGAGTCCCAAGTGGCCTGAGCATGGGCATGTCAGACCACCCAGGCACAGAAGAATGGGCTGAGTGTAGCCAAGCCACCACCTCCTTCCTGTCAACATATACACAGAGACAAGGGGCAGGGTACATCTGTAATCAGAGTGTGGAAGTCATAGCAGGGTTGGGAGACAATTCCTCGGCAAAATCAGGCCTGACCTCAAAATAACACTAGCTAACACTCACTGTGCTTACTACATGCCAGGTGCTTTACTCCTCCAGCCACTCCAGAAGACAGAACAATTACTATCCCCATTGCAAAGACAAGGAAGGAAACAGGGTGTCTAAGTGACTTTCCAAGTTATCCAGCCTACAAATGGTGGGTTGCCTCAATCACTGGCATAACCTACAATGCAAAGGTTCTTAATCCTTTTGGTCACAAACTCCTCAGGGGTCTGATGAATCCCATAAACCTCTTTCTCAGAATATGTTTAAGCACATTAAACATTGTATAGGATCGCAAGGAAAACCACTTATATCTAACTGAGGGTTTATTAAGACACACAATTTTTAAGTAGTCACGAGTGGATATGTATTTTGTGGCACCTGCAACTATAATGTGCAAACACAGATTTTGACTTTTAACAAAATCACAGCTACTGTTGATATTACTGTGGCTGTTGCCTCCCATACTAACTGAAAACAATGCCGACATTTCAAGGTCAGTAAAAATACAAATGTAACCCCCCCCCCATCCCCTTCAAGTACTTGACTTCTTTCAACTCTGCGGACCCAAGATTTAAAACCTTTAATGTCTCTGAAGAGGTGACACAGTTTTTGCTACGGAATCTGAGAGACAGTGCCTATATTCCAGCGAATTCTAGGAATTGTGGGCCTATCCAAACCAGTGTCAAGCGGCCCAAGGCAGTGGTCAGGGTCTGGGACACTATAATGGCCCGGGCGTGGGGGAGGGCCAAGGAGGGAGAATGTAAAACGGAACACAGACGCTGTCAGAAGAGTAGTTATGGGCGATATCTCGACCGGGCATTTGGGGGGATGGACTGAACACCAGAGAGCCAGACTGTGGCCCAGGCAAGCCGCGGGAGACCACGCGTGAAGTCTGGTGATGAAGCGTCCTGTCGTAAAAATTACTGGGTCCAAGTCCTGGTCGCCGTGTAAGCTCAGCTAAGTCGCTAGCATCTCAGCCTCGGTTCCTTCGCTGTCAAAAGCGGATAAACACAGGCCCTACCACACAGGGCTGGTAGGAGGGGTAAGTGAGTTAACGTAAGTTGTTTGCAAAAAATGTTGCCTGGCATTAAGGAAGAACCGTGTGCATAATCGTTAGCTGTTACTGTTGACAGAACAGCCGGGCCCCGGGGCCCAGGGTGACCGGAAGCCGCCGGCCAGAAGCCTCAACCCGTTCTCGGGGAAGCCAGGGTCTGGTTCCTCGGCCGACCGGCTAGGGTCCCAGGTTCCAGACCCCTCCACACTCACCTAAAGACGCCCCCGACGCACGTCGCTGCTCAATGTGACCCTCAGCAAAGACGCCGGCGTCCGACAGGAAGCGGAATCAGGACCGGCCGGAAGCTGAGAGAGGTGACGAATAGGAGAGCTTTCCGCGCGGCTGGACGCCCACGGGAGGCGGTCGCCGAAGCCATTCAGGCCACGCCCATCAAGGGAAATCCAACTCTCGATTGGGCTGAATGCTTGTTCATCATCACTCCTGGCCCAATCATGAGCTTGCGCGACTCTTCGAACGGCTCGGGCGCTCAGGACGCCTTGTCCACAGCATCTCCCTGTCTTTACCTGAGGAACGAGGTGTAGGTCCCGGGACTTATTCATGCAAGAGGTATTTATCGACCAATTATTCTGTCAGGATTAAGCATACACAGCTGCACAATTCCCATCGTGACAAAAATCCCTATCCTCATAATTATGACGGGGTCAATGCTAGGGGATTGAAAACGAACCGGTCTCTCCCGGTGTCACCCGTCACGGTACGAGGCATGCCCAGACTCCACCTGCCTGCTCATTACCACCTTTCCCCAAACCTCCGAAGGCATAAATTAGCAACGATCTGAGTGGCTGAGGGCTCAAAAACCAAGATCTTGCGTCACAGGGATGTGGGGTTAAGTGTTGAAACTTGGGTTTATGAAGGACCTGGCAGAAATTGTTCCATCTGGGAAAATGGCAACTCTATCCTTCTGGTCACAGAGTTGTCCTTGATTCCTATCTTTCTCTCACATCCTATAGCCGGTTTATCTAGAAACCCTGTTAGTTCTGTCTTAAAAAATAATCTTCCTCTGCCACGTCTGGTTCAAGCCACCATCACCTTCAGCCTAGACTATTGTAGTAGTCCACTCCCTGGCATCCTGGTTTCTAGCTGCCCTCTATAGTATGCCCGCTCAGCCAGAGGGACACTGTTAACACTTGTCAGATCACATCCCTTTCTCAGCCCAGAGCCCTTCCCTGGCTTCTGGTCTGACTCTTAGTCAAAAGTCAAAGTTCATATCAATTACCTGCACAATTTGACCTTCCTTCTACCTTATCGTATCTCTCTCCTCTGCATTCCCACTGCTTCAGCCACATTGGCCTCCTCTCAGCTCCTTAAACATGCAGGCTGACTTTCCACTAAAGATCTTTGGAATGCTCTTCCTTCAGACGGCTCCCTCTCTCACCTTCAGATTTTTACTCAGATGTCACCTTCTGGGTGAGTCCTTCTCAGACCAAATATTTATAATTCCCATCTTGTCAGTCTCAATCCCCCTTCCGTATTTTATTTCTCTGTAGTGCTTCTCTTTTTAATTACGTTTACCTCTTTTTGTCTCTCTCAATAGAATAGAAGCATCATAAAGGAACAACTTTTGTCTGGGTTAAAGACTGCTGTATCTAAAATAGTGCCTGGCACATAGAAGGTGCTCTATAAATATTTGTTGAATGAATGGATTTCTTGTGTAAATGAAAGGGGATTAGGAGAGGGAACTGTGAAAGAGAGCTGCTTGCCTTCCTCCCCTGTCTGGTCCCAAAGCTCCACATACAGTGCAGGCCTAACTGGGTCAGAGGCCTCTTTTTACACATCCTGTGTTCATCAACATTGTAATTATTCGTTGAATCACCTGTGTACATGCCTGCATTCATTCTCTTCAATGCGATTTTCCTAAAATCCAGTCCGTCCCCTGCTTAAACCCCTTGGTGGCTCCCCAGTGCTCTGGGTTAAAGTCCAGGCTCCTCACCATGATCCACAGATCATGTTTGAACTGGCCCATGTTCCCTCTTCAGCCACACTGTTTTTTTTTTTTTTTTTTTTTTTTTTTGAGTTGGAGTCTCACTCTGGCGCCCAGACTGGAGTGCA
>CAUYQG010100448.1:0-11726 GCA_963574415.1 Tarsius wallacei | reverse complement strand
ATTGATGTTCCAGATGTGAATATTGAAGGTCCAGATGCAAAACTGAAGGGCCCCAAGTTCAAGATGCCTGAGATGAATATCAAAGCTCCCAAGATTTCCATGCCTGACATTGACTTTAACTTGAAGGGCCCCAAAGTGAAGGGTGATGTGGACATCTCTCTGCCCAAAGTTGAAGGTGATCTCAAGGTCCCCAGTGTGGACATTGACACTCCTGATGTCAATATTGAAGGACTAGAAGGAAAATTGAAGGGACCCAAATTTAAGATGCCTGAGATGAACATCAAAGCCCCCAAGGTCTCCATGCCTGACTTTGATTTGCACCTGAAAGGTGCCAAAGTAAAGGGTGATGTGGACCTTTCATTACCTAAGGTGGAAGGAGATCTGAAAGGGCCAGAGGTGGACATAGAAGGTCCTGAAGGGAAACTCAAAGGTCCCAAATTTAAGATGCCTGATGTTCATTTCAAAACCCCACAAATCTCCATGAGTGACATTGATTTGAACTTGAAAGGACCTAAGATAAAGGGAGATTTGGATATGTCCAGTCCTAAACTAGAAGGAGATCTGAAAGGCCCTAAAGTGGATGTCAAAGGCCCTAAGCTGGACATAGACACTCCTGACATTGACATTCATGGCCCAGAAGGAAAGCTGAAGGGCTCCAAGTTTAAAATGCCTGACCTACACCTCAAGGCACCCAAAATCTCCATGCCTGAGGTTGACCTGAATCTGAAAGGCCCGAAAGTGAAGGGTGATGTGGATGTTTCTCTGCCAAAAGTGGAGGGTGATCTCAAGGGCCCTGAAGTTGACATTAAAGGTCCTAAGGTGGACATTGACGCCCCAGATGTGGACGTTCATGGCCCAGACTGGCACTTGAAGATGCCCAAGGTGAAAATGCCCAAGTTCAGCATGCCTGGCTTCAAAGGAGAGGGCCCAGAAGTGAACGTGAACCTGCCCAAGGCCGACATTGACGTATCAGGACCCAAGGTGGACATTGATGTTCCAGATGTGGATATTGAAGGTCCAGATGTGAAGTTGAAGGGCCCCAAGTTCAAGATGCCAGAGATGAACATCAAGGCTCCTAAAGTATCAATGCCAGATTTGGACCTCAATTTTAAAGGCCCTAAAGTGAAAGGAGATGTGGATGTTTCTCTTCCAAATGTAGAAGGTGATTTGAAAGGGCCTAGTCTTGACATTAAAGGCCCGAAGATGGAGGTAGATGCTCCAGACATTGACATTCATGGCCCAGATGGCAAACTAAAAGGTCCAAAACTGAAGATGCCTGATATGCATGTAAATATGCCCAAGATCTCCATACCAGAAATCGACTTGAATTTGAAAGGCTCAAAGCTTAAGGGAGATATTGACGTCTCTGGGCCCAAATTGGAAGGTGACATTAAAGCTCTCAATATGGATGTAAAGGGCCCAGATGTGGACATTTCTGGTCCTAAGCTCAACATTGAAGGCAAGTCAAAGAAATCTCGTTTTAAGCTTCCCAAATTTAATTTTTCGGGCTCCAAAGTGCAGACACCTGAGGTAGATGTCAAAGTTAAAAAGCCAGATATTGATGTAACTGGTCCAAAAGTTGATATTAATGCTCCTGATGTTGAAGTCCAAGGAAAAGCAAAAGGATCGAAGTTTAAAATGCCTTTCCTGAGTATTTCATCTCCCAAAGTTTCTATGCCTGATGTGGAGCTAAATTTGAAGGGCCCTAAAGTCAAAGGAGACTTAGATGTTGCAGGTCCCAATTTAGAAGGTGACTTTAAAGGTCCCAAAGTGGATATTAAGGCACCAGAAGTCAATCTTAATGCACCTGATGTGGATGTTCATGGCCCAGACTGGAATCTGAAGATGCCCAAGATGAAAATGCCCAAGTTTAGTGTGCCTGGCTTAAAAGCAGAAGGGCCAGATGTGGCTGTGGATCTACCAAAAGGAGACATCAACATAGAGGGTCCAAGTATGAACATTGAAGGCCCAGAACTTAAGGTGGAAGGTCCAGAGGGAGGCTTGAAAGGTCCCAAATTCAAGGTGCCTGACATGAATATCAAAGCTCCCAAGATTTCCATGCCAGACATTGACTTAAACCTGAAGGGCCCCAAGGTGAAAGGTGATGTGGATGTTTCTCTTCCTAAACTTGAAGGGGATCTGAAAGGGCCAGAGGTTGATATAAAAGGCCCCAAAGTGGACATCAGTGCCCCAGATGTAGATGTTCATGGCCCAGACTGGCACTTGAAGATGCCCAAGGTGAAAATGCCCAAGTTCAGCATGCCTGGCTTCAAAGGAGAGGGTCCAGAAGTGGATGTGAATCTGCCCAAGGCTGACATTGACGTATCAGGACCCAAGGTGGACATTGATGTTCCAGATGTGAATATCGAAGGTCCAGATGCAAAACTGAAGGGCCCCAAGTTCAAGATGCCAGAGATGAACATCAAAGCTCCCAAGATCTCCATGCCTGATATTGATTTAAACCTGAAAGGCCCCAAAGTGAAGGGTGACATGGATGTGTCTCTGCCAAAGGTGGAAGGTGACATCAAAGTTCCCGAAGTGGATATTAAAGGCCCCAAAGTGGACATCGATGCCCCAGATGTGGACGTTCATGGCCCAGACTGGCACCTGAAGATGCCTAAGATAAAAATGCCCAAGTTCAGCATGCCTGGCTTCAAAGGAGAAGGCCCAGAAGTGGATGTGAATCTGCCCACGGCCGACGTTGACATCTCAGGACCCAAGATGGATATTGATGTTCCAGATGTGGATATTGAAGGTCCAGATGCGAAGTTGAAGGGCCCCAAGTTCAAGATGCCTGAGATAAATATCAAAACTCCAAAGATCTCTATGCCTGATGTTGACCTGGATTTGAAAGGACCCAAAATAAAAGGAGACTTTGATGTGTCTGTCCCTAAGATTGAAGGTGGTTTGAAAGGCCCAGAAGTAGACCTTAAAGGTCTGAGTCTGGATTTCGAAGACCCTGGTGCCAAACTCAGGGGCCCAGCTTTGAAGATGCCGTCACTGGATGTATCTGCTCCTAAAATAACTGCTCCTGATGTTGATTTACATCTGAAGGCACCCAAAATCGGACTTTCTGGGCCAAAATTAGAAGGTGGAGAAGTGGACCTCAAGGGACCCAAAGTTGAAGCTCCGAGCTTAGATGTACACATGGAGAGCCCAGATATTAACATTGAGGGGTCAGATGTTAAAATTCCCAAATTTAAGAAACCCAAGTTTGGATTTGGGACAAAAAGCCCCAAAGCTGACATCAAGTCACCATCACTAGATGTGACTGTTCCTGAGGCAGAGCTGAACCTCGAGACTCCGGACATTAGTGTTGGTGGCAAGGGCAAGAAAAGTAAATTTAAAATGCCTAAAATTCATATGAGTGGTCCTAAAATTAAGGCCAAAAAACAGGGATTTGATTTGAATGTTCCTGGTGGTGAAATTGACGCCCACCTCAAGGCTCCTGATGTAGATGTCAATGTCACGGGGCCAGATGCTGCACTCAAAGTCGACGTGAAATCTCCCAAAACCAAGAAACCAATGTTTGGAAAAATGTACTTCCCGGATGTAGAGTTTGATATCAAATCACCTAAATTTAAAGCTGAGGCCCCCCTCCCTAGCCCCAAAATGGAGGGTGAATTCCAGGCACCTGATCTGGATATTTCTTCGCCAGGGATTCACGTCGAAGGTCCTGACATCAAAATGAAAGCTCCCAAGTTCAAGATGCCAGGTGTGGATGTCTCAGGGGCAAAAATAGAGGGTGACCTGAAAGGTCCAAAAGTGCAGGCCAACTTGGATGCACCTGCCGTCAACATTGAAGTCCCGGATGCTAAAGTCAAAGGACCATCTTTTGGCATTTCTGCCCCTCAAGTCTCCATCCCTGATGTGAATGTGAACTTGAAAGGACCAAAGATAAAGGGTGATGTCCCTAGTGTGGGACTGGAAGGACCAGACATAGATCTGCAAGGTCCAGAAGCAAAGATCAAGTTCCCCAAGTTTTCGATGCCTAAGATTGGCGTCCCTGGTGTGAAAATGGAAGGCGGGGGAGCTGAACTTCCCTCTCTTGAAGGAGGCTTAAGCATACCAGATGTTAAGCTTGAAGGGCCTGATGTCTCTCTAAAGGGGCCAGCAGTAGACTTGCCTTCAGTGAACCTCTCTATGCCAAAAATTTCTGGGCCTGACCTTGACCTGAGCTTGAAAGGACCTAGTTTGAAGGGAGACCTGGATACATCTGTTCCCAGCATGAAGGTACATGCACCAGGGCTCGACCTCAAAGGTGTTAGTGGAAAGGTGCAGGTCGGAGGAGACGGCGTGAAAGTGTCAGGGATCGATGCCACAACGCTTAATGTTGGAGCACCAGACGTGACACTGAGGGGACCAAGCCTGCAGGGAGACCTGGCTGTCTCTGGTGACATCAAATGCCCCAAAGTATCCGTAGGAGCTCCTGATCTAAGCTTGGAGGCGTCTGAAGGTGGAATTAAACTTCCCAAAATGAAGCTTCCTCAGTTTGGCATCTCCACTCCAGGGTCTGACTTGGACATTAACATCAAGGGGCCACAAGTGGCTGGAGAACTGAAGGGGTCAGGTATGGATGCGAACTTGAAAGGGCCTCAGATTTCAGCACCAGGTGTGGACTTAAACTTGGAAGGACCAAAAGTGAAAGGGAGCCTTGGGGCCACTGGTGAGATGAAAGGCCCCACTGTTACAGGAGGTCTTCCAGGCCTCAGTGTTCAAGGCCTACAAGGGAACCTCCAAATGCCTGGAATTAAGTCCTCTGGATGTGATGTGAACCTGCCAGGCGTGAATGTGAAACTCCCAACAGGGCAGATTTCTGGTCCTGAAATCAAGGGCGAGCTGAAAAGTTCGGGAGTAGGTTTCCATAGGGCTGCTCCCGATATCAACGTGAAGGGGCCCTCCTTCAATATGGCATCTCCTGAGTCAAATCTCGGCATCAGCTTGAAGGGCCCGAAAATCAAAGGCGGTTTGGATGTCTCAGGGGGTGTCAGTGCCCCAGATGTCAGCCTGGGCGAGGGGCATATGAGTGTCAAAGGTTCTGGGGGTGAGTGGAAGGGACCCCAGGTCTCCTCTGCTCTCACCTTGGACTCGTCTAAGTTGGCTGGGGGCCTTCATTTCTCAGGACCAAAGGTGGAAGGAGGTGTGAAGGGAGGTCAGATTGGACTCCAAGCTCCTGGGCTAAGTGTGTCGGGGCCTCAAGTCCACTTGGAAAGCGGATCTGGAAAAGTAACATTCCCCAAGATGAAGATCCCCAAATTTACCTTCTCTGGCCGTGAGCTGGTTGGCAGAGAAGTGGGGGTGGATATTAACTTCCCGAAAGTGGAGGCCAACGTGCAGGCTGGTGCCGGAGAAGGCGAGTGGGAAGAGTCTGAAGTAAAGCTTAAAAAGTCCAAAATCAAAATGCCCAAGTTTAATTTTTCTAAACCTAAAGGGAAAGGTGGCGTCACGGGCTCGCCAGAAGCATCCATTTCTGGGTCCAAAGGTGACCTGAAGAGTTCGAAGGCCAGCCTGGGCTCTCTGGAAGGAGAGGCAGAGGCCGAAACCTCTTCACCCAAAGGCAAGTTCTCCTTATTTAAAAGTAAGAAGCCACGGCACCGCTCAAATTCATTCAGTGATGAAAGGGAGCTCTCTGCACCTTCCACCCCCACGGGGACTTTGGAGTTTGAGGGTGGGGAAGCCAAAGGAAAACACGGGAAGCTGAAATTTGGTACCTTTGGTGGACTGGGGTCAAAGAGCAAAGGTCATTATGAGGTGACCGGAAGTGATGACGAGGCAGGCAAGTTACAGGGGAGTGGAGTGTCCCTGGCCTCTAAGAAGTCTCGACTGTCTTCCTCTTCTAGCAATGACAGTGGGACTAAGGTTGGTATCCAGCTTCCTGAGGTGGAGCTGGCAGTTTCCACCAAGAAAGAGTAGCAGGCCTTTGAATGTGTGTACATACTATATATATATAAAAAACAGAACATCAGCGCTGGGCGTGTTTGTATATAAACTCCAAAGAGAAACACGCTGACAGCCTCAGCAATAATGCAAAGAACTTGCCTCCCCCGGTGGCAAGCGCTGAAAAACCAAACTGCCTTTAGGCTCCTGGAACTATCCACGTAGGTAAAGAGTACCAAATTCGTCCAGCCCATGTGCAGAGTCAACAGTATTTGCCTTAAGATTTCAGTTTTTTTGTTTTTTGCATTGAACGCTGAGAGCTCCTGTTTACTAAGCAAGCTTTTGTGTTTTATTATCCTCATTTTTACTGAACATTGTTAGTCTCGGGGTAACGGAAACCCACTTTTTCATTGTAATGAGTTTTGGGGCTTTTGTTAGTAAGGGAGGGTGGGGTAATGAGCTGCAAGAGGGGGCCGGATCGCCCTTTCTCCTAAGATTGGATCTAGTCAAACAGCAAACACCCAAAGATGGCGCAGGGGAGCGGCAGTCAGGGAGTGTGGGTGTTTTTAGAGCTCCTTAGTGTTGATTTTTTCCCCCATGGGTGACGGTCCCGCCAGTGTGGTGCTGACGGTGAGAGGGAATTAGAATCTGTTTGCAAATCGTCCAACCCCACCAGCTCAACATGAGGGGTTTCCATTCTGTTTTGTAAGAAAAATGTTTTATTCATGACTGCCATGTTCCTGATATTAGTTCTGACTTCTTTTAACAAATGTTATCATGATTAAGAAATTTTTCAGCACTTTAATGGCAAATTAATTGAGAATGTAAGAAAATTGATGCTGTATGAGGCAAATAAAGCTGTTTATTAACCCTGATGGCTCGTGCCTTTGCGTTCTGGGTTGGGGGAATGGAACCTGGGGAAGCTGCTGACCTAGCCCTGACTGTTCAGACTGGATCCACTTGGTGGCTTTAAGGCAGTGACCTCTGCATAAATAACATAGGTAACGAGAGGTGGTCTTTGGGTCTTGATTGCCACGGTGAGGCTGGCTGTACCACTGCTGAGAAATCAAGAGGAGGCTTGGCCCCGGGACCCGCCTATCCCAGCTCTGCATTCTCAGCTGTGAATACACAACTTAGAAATGGCTCTAAGTGGGTAAAAGGATAGAGATGTGAATGGATAAAAGGCAAACCGGAATGGTAGAAAGGGCTCTGCCTGTGAATCACAGGCTTGCTATCTCTTCCTAATTTGGCTGCAGGTTTGCTGGGTGGCCTCGAGTTACCTGCCCTCTCTGGGTCTCCGTTTCCTCTTTGAAATAAGGGTGCTGATCTCGTATAAGACATCTTTATGGTTCTTTCTGGTCCATTTTGAGGCTAAATGTTATAAAAAAAATCTCTTGACCAGAGTCTCCTTTTGCTTTCCATCTCTGTAGACAATACACATGGCGGGGGTGAGGGAGGGAGTGGGGGGGTGGTTAGTCACTGGCTTTTAATGTCGGTCATTGTTGGGCAGAGTGATGTGCCTTTTTGGACCTAAACAAATGAACCAATCTTGTCCGCCTTGCCATTCCCAGAGCTGCCACCTTTCTGCACCTCTCTGGTTCCCCCCCAGAGCAGAGATAACAGCTCCCTACCCATCCCACCCTCTATGGTACCAGCTTGTTGGCGGGTTTCTGCACACCGCAATGGGATCTCTGGCCCAGTGTGGACTCCACCTGTCCTTGCTTGGATTTCAGACTTATGTTCCCCAGCTTCAGCCCCACTTCAGCCAGCAGGGCCTGTGCCTCAGGGGTTTCAGAGTTCAAGGGCAGCTCTAGGTTTTGGAAAGAGATACATTGGGAGAGAGGCCTCTGGTCTCCTGCTTTTTTTCTTTCTTTCTTTTTTTGAGTCACAGTCTCACTCTGTCTCCCAGGCTGGAGTGCAGTGTTACAATCACGACTCATCACAGCCTCAACTTCCTGGGCTCAGGTGAGCCTCCTGCCTTAGCCTTCCTGGTAGTTGGGACTACAGACATATGCTACCACGCCCAGCTAATTTTTCTATCATTTTTGTAGGAGCGGGTTCTTGCTATGTTGTCCAGGCTGGTCTCCAACTCCTGGTCTCAAGTGATTCTCTCACCTTAACCTCCCAAAGTGCCAGAATTATAGGCATGAGCCACTATGCCTGGGTCCCTGCTGCTTTTCTTTAGATGACTGACCCACAGCTGCTTCTGTGAATTGGACAAGCTGCCTAATCTCTTTGAGCCTCAGTTTTCTCACCCATAAAATGGGGACAGCAGCATCCATAGGGCCAGAGAGTCTATTCGGGTATTTGGGTTATGTACTACACAAGGGCACCACATTTAAGTGTGCAGCATTCAAGTCATGGTCAGATATTCATGTATGAAGAGCATGAGGGTGGGCATGGAATCCTAGAGAGGTGGGCATAAACCCCTCTTCCACAGAAACCCCTTGGGCATTAGGCTGTATGCACTGCAGAGTGAGAGCATGCACATGTGCACCTGTGTGCTGCTGTCCTCTGTCCTACTGGGTCTGGGCATCCCTCTGGGGTGCTTCTTTCACTCAACCAGAGCTCAAAGCCCAACTCCTGTTCCTCTTTCAACTCCGAAGCTGACAGGGTGTGGGGTGTGACAGAGTGGGTATGCTGCCCGAGAGGAGTGGCCCTAGTCCTGGAGGGTGGGGCGAGTGGGTGACATGCACTTGTATACACAGCTAGGGAAGATGCCCATTGGGATGCTGGAGACTTTTCCTGGGCAGGATTACCCAAGTTGTCTAATAATACATCAATCTAAAAAACTTTTGGCCGGGCATGGTGGCTCAACCTGCAATCCCAGCACTTTGGGACACAGAGGTGAGAGGATTGCCTGAGCCTGTGGGTTCGAGATCAGCCTGGGCAACTTGGTGAGACCTATCTCCACAAAAAATCCCAAAAACTAGCTGGATGTGGTGGTGTGCGTCTGTAGTTCCAGCTACTTGGAAGGCTGAGGCAGAAGCATCGCCTAAGCCCAGCAGGTTGAGGCTGCAGTGGCCGTAAGTGTGCCACCGCACTTCAGCCTGGACAACAAGAGTGACTCGGACTAAAAAAAAAAAAAATTTGGCTGGGCACAGTGGTTGTAATTTCAGCACTTAGGGAGGCCAAGGTGGAAAAAAAAAAAAGAAAGAAAAAATTAGCAGGGCAAGGTGATACATGCCTGTAGTCCCAGCTACTTGGAAGGCCGAGGCTGGAGGATCACTTGAGCTCAGGAGTTTGAGGTTGCGGTGAGCTGTGATCGTGCCACTGCACTCCAGTCTGGGTGACAGAGGGAGACCATGACTCAAAAAATATATATATTTTTTAGATTGAGGGAAAGGTGATATAGGCCACTGGTGGCCCTCAGTGTCCATTCACTAAGTGTTTTTTGAACTTCATGTGGCTGGATGTGTCTCAGCCCCACTAATCTCAGATTCCTCTTCTATGGACCTCCAAGGACCTGATGATGTGGCTTGAAAAACTGGAAAGCTTTGAACACTGGAAGTAAACCCGTAGAAATCACACATCTGCCAGGGATGATGAGGCTGGTGATGGTTCCTGAGCTCTCAAGGCGAGATCTTGTTGGCTGGGACAGTCAGGGTAAGATGGAGAAGGAACATGGCACCTGGCCATTCGAAGTCGAGAAACTTCTCAGCTGCCTTCATCTCGCATCAGCCCCAGGATGGAGGCGGTGGGTACAGAGTGAGAGTGCTTCCTCCTGCAGGGACCATTATCATAGCAGGGGTGGCATGGGAGAAGGCACAGGGGCTCAAGTGACACTTGGAGGGCCCAGCTGGTCTCACTTTGCCTCCATTCCTTGCCTTCCCACATACCTCACCCCCCCACCCTGTGTTCCCCCTGATGCCTACACCACTGCCAACCCCTGCCCTCTGCCAGTTCCTGAGGGGGATGGTCCAAGTTACCCCCCCAAATCCCAAAGGGGTCCAGATTTGTAAGGTTTTTACACTCTGAGGTTCCAGTTACCACATTCCATGGTGAGAGCAGTGTGGGAAGATTGGGGAGGGGCTGGGCTTTTTGGTGTCCTTCCTCAGAGTTCCAGCAAGGAGTGACTGCAGCCTGCAGGTCTACCTAGTTTTAAGTGGTGTGATCGTGTGTAGACAGCAGTGTGGTTAAATGCAGCAGTCCCTGACCTTTTTGGCATCAGGGACTGGTTTCATGGAAGATAATTTTCCCACGGATGGGGGTGGGATGTAGAGATCATCAGGTATTAGATTTAAGGAGTGCAAACTAGATCCCTTGTATGGGCAGTTCACAATAGGGTTCACGCTCCTATAAGAATCTACTGCCGCAACTGAATCTGACAGCAGACGGTTCCTCTTTCCTGCCGCTTACCTCCTGCTGTGTGGTGCTGTTCCTAGCAGATGATTGGGGACCCCCTGGTTAGAGGGACATTTGGAAAACTGAATTATGTTGAAATGCACCACAGGCTCACAGATGTCTGGGAACTGCTTTTTCTTTTTTTTTGATTTGGAGTCTCACTCTGTCACCCAGGCTGGAGGGCAGTGGCACGCTCACAGCCACCGCAGCCTTGGCCTGCTGGGCTCAGGTGATCCTTCTGCCGCAGCCCTCCAGGTAGCTGGAACTACAGGCGCATGCTACCATGCCCAGCTAATTTATTTACTTACTATAGAGACGAGGGCTCACCAAGTTGCCCAGGCTGGTCTTGAACCCCTGGACTCAGGCAATCCTCTCGCCTTGGCCTCCCAAAGTGCTGGGATTACCAGGCTTGAGCCACCGCGCCTGGCCCAGGGAATTGTTTTCATAAACACATTACTATATCTGACAGGGTTCCTCCAGCAAATTTAGTTCCACTTGAAGAGAGTTCAACCAAAGAGACTTTAATAAAGGCACAGTTTATGAAGCAGTGTGCAGGAGCAAAGGAGGCAGCAAGGGATGGTGAGACCCTCAGGGACAGTGAGAAGCTATATTATCCCCGGACCTGAGGGGCACGGGAAAGAAATGGTGTCCCTGAGGTCCAGCATGAGCAAGAGGTAGAGGAGGGACCCCCAGCAGGAGCTGTAGCCATGGAAACCAGCCTCTGTGAGAACTTCCTGGTGTGTGAAGCAGGGAGCAACACCCTGACTCCTCTCTTTTCCTGCCGGTGCCTCCCACTGGAAGGGAGCCCAAGGGGTGCAAGTGATCTGCCTCCTAGGGCCAAAGAGCAGGACAGAGAAGCAGGGAGAAGGCGTCTGAAGGTAGAGGGGCAGAGAATAACCAGTTCAATGTCCTCATCCTCTTGTTTTGGTTTGACTCTTCATTTATTGAGTTTTTAAAAAAATAGCCACAGTTACGTGGAATGTATTTAAGGTATAATAATAAAGTAATATGAGAACTTTTTTCTTTTTTTTTTTTGAGTCAGAGTCTCACTCTGTTGCCCTGGCTAGAGTGCAGTGGCACACTCATGATCACCACAGCTTTGACCTGCTGGGCTCAGGTGATCCTTTTGCTTCAGCCTTCCACGTAGCTGGGACTACAGGCGCACGCCACCACACCCAATTAATTTTTTTGATTTATTGTGGAGACATGCTCTTGCCATGTTGCCCAGGCTGGTCTCGAACCCATGGGCTCAGGCACACCTCTTGTCTCAGCTTCCTGAAGCGCTGGAATTACAGGCGTGAGCCACTGTGTTGGGAAAACTTTTTTCTTAAACATACTTATACATCCCAGTGGTTACTCTGTTCTCAATGGTCACCTTGGGATGCTCTGTACTTACTTCTGTGAAAATTCTACTGTTAAGAATATTTTGAGCTGGGCTCGGTGGCTCAGCCTATAATCCTGCGCTTGGGGAGGCTGAGGTGAGTGGATTGCCTGAGCCCGCGGGT
>CAUYQG010100444.1:0-16637 GCA_963574415.1 Tarsius wallacei | reverse complement strand
TTTTTTGATTTATTGTAGAGATGAGGTCTCGCTTGCCCAGGCGGGTCACGAATTTTTTACTTTTTAAAGATAGAGTCTTGCTATGCTGCCCAGGTTGAAGTGCAGTGGCTATTCACAGGCTCGGTCATTGTGTACTACCAGCCTTGAACTCCTGGGCTCAAATGATCCTCCTGCCCCAGCCTCCCAATTAGCTGGGACTACAAGCACACCCCTGGCTAAGAGAGTTGGATTTCTCAAAGCTTATTTCTAATTATATATATTTTTGCTACACAACTGACACTTAAGTATTGTAGAAAAGACATAAGAGATCAAGGGGTATAAAGGATAAAAGTTGACTCTCAACCCTGATATTCAACAATAACCTCTCAACACTTTGGGGACCATCCTTCTAAATATTTTTTTATGGTGATTTTGTATATGCTATTTTGTAACTAAATTTTTTCATTGAATAACATATAGTGATTATTTTTCTGTTAGTATATATACTTCCGAACGATCACCTTTATGGAAGGAAGCACACTATTCCGTAATATGACCCCAACCTTATGTACCCAGGCCCTTATTTCTAGATATTAAAGACTCTATTTTAATTTTGTTTAGCCTGTAACTCCCCTCGTCCACTGTGGCTGAATTTCTGTTCAAAGAACAGGGGCTATTCTCTGGGAATTGGACCACCCTCTGGGCAGCACTCATGAAAACAGCAAATCGAAACCAAATTCTACTCTCCCACTTTCATTTCTTTCTGCACACTTTCAATTATCAAGTGATTATAGTTTATGAAGTAAATTTTAGGTTAGTTACCTCCTGGTGACATAAAATGGCACCTTAATTTAATCAGCGAACTATATTAAAATCACATGGACTAATAGATTAGTACAGAAAAGATATCTTAGGTCAGTGGTTCAAAACATTGGCTGCACTTGAGAACCACCTAGGAGGCTTTTAAAAAATCTCAATAACAATCCTCACCCTAGTCCAATTAAACCGGAATCTCCAGGTCAGAGTTGTGGGCACCAGTCAGTATTGTCAAGCTCCCCAGGTAATTACCATGCGCAGCTAAGTTTAGGAACCACTGGTTCCGCATTGGCTATTCCTCCTTTTCTGAATATGAAGTTTCGCTTTGACTCAAACAGTGAAATGGGGTGAGGGACTGACCTAAAGCGGGAATTAGCAGACCCAGAGGGAAGTCCAACAGGGATGCTGCCCCCTCCCTTCTCCTGAGGCACAGACTGGCACTGAGATGTGTGGGATAAAGCCTTGCCTTGCAGAAGGGACAAGCTGGTCCTTCGAGAACGGTCACCGAGGCCTCAGATGTTCTCATCAACTCTGTGTGAAGTTGGTGCTGTGACCATCCCCAGGCAGTACAGAGCAGAGGGAAAAAGTACATACGTGGAGCCTGGTGCCCGGTTTGCTGTCCAGGCTCAGCCTCCCAAAGCTGTGTAACTTCCAGGAAGGGATTCGGTTTTTCTGTGCTTCAGTTCTTGCGTTTTGTGAAATGCAGGTGATAATAGTACCCGTCTCCATGTTGGGAAGAATTGAGAAAATAAACACTCAAAGAGACTTTAGAAAAGTGTTTGGCGTTCCTCAAAATAATAGAACGGTGGTTCTCAACCGGGGGGAGGTTGTCCCCAGGGGACTTTCGGCAACGTCACAAGACATTTTTTGGATGTCACACTGAGAAGGGAGGGGAATGCTGCTGGCATTTTGTGGGCAGAGGCCAGGGATGTCGCAAAACATGCTACAATGCACAAGACAGTCCCCACAACAAAGAATCATCCGTCCCCAGTGTCGAGAGTCCTGAGGTGGAGATACCCTGCGGGGGACGTTGGCTATTTGGTCATTTGAACATGAGGACAGTGAGACTTAGAGAGATTGAGTGATTTACCAAAGGCCACCCAGCTGGTGGGCTATGACTTGAACCCGAATCGGAGAATGCAGATTTGTCTTTATGATGTGAGGACACAGTCTATGGATGTGGGCACCTCTTAATCTTGCCGCTAGATTCTAAGATGAGGTCAAGGCCTGTGGCTTTTTGTCTACTGATGACAGTGCATGTGTGTTCATTTGTATGTGTGACAGAGAGCGAGTCTGGGTAGGAAATGACAATCTTCACTAACTCTGATTACCATCACCTCTCACCCTTCCACCTTGATCAAGGAGAGAGGGAAAAAAGAAACCAAATAAGAGCAAGGTAAAGGATAACACAATGCCATTATAAACCGCTTAGGATTGCCAGAAATGTACAGATGGATGTGTGTCTTCAAAAAATGTGGGGGACATACCCAGCTTCATTCTTCCCCAGAAAGGCAAGCACACTGCATGTGTGCCCTTATACATTTACCGATGCATAAAAGCCACCCTTGTGGATTTAACAATGGTACATATTTCAGTTTCGAGGCTATTTCATTTATTCTCCAGAAACTGTGAGTAGACAAGAGCTGTAATGAACAGGCTGATACATTGCAGCAGGTCTCCACAGTTCAGACAATTTAAAAGCCAGTGAAATTAATAAAAGGTACATCAAAGTGTGCTTTTTCAATCTGTTAGAGGAATGGGAAATTGCATAACACCTAGCATAGAGACTGTAATAAGACAGCACCAAGTGACAGACTTTCTTTGCAAGTTTATGATCACCTCTGGGTGCCCATTATGGACCTTAATGAATCCCTCTTAAAGCATCATTTGCACCAGAGTTTTCTCGGGGCAGCTCTCAGGCTGAGACACCAGCAGAGCGCTGGCCCCTGCCCTCACTCCAAACCTGAGTCCCTTTTATAAGGCACTCGCTCTGAAGAGCTCTTTCGCCATTATGTACCTCCTAGTACAAATCTAATTCTTCACCTGCCTTTCTGTGGGCTGAAAGCGATATTCTCCCTCTGCCCATTTTTCAGGCATATCAGCTATGTAAATCAGCACATCTTCTTGGATTGATTTTCTTTGTGAGCCAGGAGCCATTTGTGGTATTTCTGCCTGGGAGTGTAATTTGAGCTGTTCCATTGTTGAGTTTTTCAGAGGCTATTTTAATTTCCATACAGTAGGTATTCTTTCTTTCACTTGTCCCAGTTCTCAGTCTGTTTCTATAGAGAATTGATTCTGCATTTGATAATAGCCTCACTTACAGTATTTTCTGGAGTTTCCAAATGCCAGTCTTAGTAAGGAAGAAATGCATGGACAACATGACAGTTTTTCAACACTTCTGGAAGAGACATAATGCTTTAACGCAGGAATAAAATTACCTGTCTGGTAATGGAAAATTGAGAACACGATGATCATTGCCTTTCATCATAAAAACATTAAAAAATGAAATACAACAATGACATTGCATTGCAAATGGTCTATGTCTCATAAATGTAAAAAGAAAATCATCTATAAACTAAAATGGAAGTATTTCACCGGATACTTAGGCTTTTATCACACTGAAAATTGTAATTAGTTACAAAGTATTAAACTGATTATTTTACATTAGTGCAAAAAAATAATTATTTAAATCTTGAGAGCAGTACAAACTTTCTCCTCATCCTAGATCAAAAATAAAATTAAAGCACATTAGTTTATTAGAACAGCATTAGCAGCCATATTTTTCTTTACCTATTTATCATGAGGTGGGGAAAATATAGTTACAAGGATATGTTTCTAAGCACGAGTCTATATATTTTTGTTTGACTTATAATAATTCAAAAATAATTGCCTTGCAAATTATAAAACTTACTTTTAAAGATATGTGCTGTGTTATTTTCATACTTAAATCAATTTGCACTTTAAGCATTCTATATCATGCTCATTTATTCCACATTTGAATGCAGAAAGATTAAAAATGTCATCTGTTGGAAAACAAACTTATCTAAGTATTTAAACTAATTACACATTTTTAATAGATTTACCCAATTAATTGAAAATAATTCAACCTTTAAAGTACCTCATAAGAGCAATAAAATATTCAAGACTAGAAATTAAAATTAAATTAAATTAAAAATAATCATGTTAGTTGTGAACAAATGCATTAAGCCTTTGATAATTATGAATATTAATTTTAAATGGAGACATTCTAGCCTTTAAAAAATAGTTATATAATTGTATGCAAATACTGAAATCTACGACTAAAAATTATTTTCCTTATTTCAAATATAAAAATAAACATTTTATTTTATTTTTAAAAATGAGTTGTTTCAAATATGTGGGTACAAGTCAGGGTTAGGTATACAAATGTTCATTATGCAGGCACCCTTGTTGCCCCCCCAACGGTTTCCCACTACTGCCAATTCCACCCTCCCCATGGTAGTTTCCCACAACTACAAATCCCAGAAATAAAGAAATAAATTGTTAAAAATTGAGTCTCAAATTATAAACAAAATTATTATGAAAAAGATTATAAGGCAAAATATAGATAAAGGGGATATATTTTAACTAATAATGCAAATCAGGTTTTAAAAAGTGGCATTTCATGCTTACTTACTTGTTTGGATCCAGGGAATATTTGTAAAACAAAATTCTTAAGCTTAACCAACTGCAATTTAAACTCTGGTCTTTAAGTAGGGGATAACAAAACATGAATTATGTTTTACATTTAGCTGATTTCCTGCAAATCAAAATGACAATGAGCTACCATCTCACACCAGTCAGAATGGCTATTATTAAAAAGTCAAAAAACAATAGATGTTGGTGAGGCTGTGGAGAAAAGGGAACACTCCTTCACCGTTGGTGGGAAGGTAAGCTAGTGCAGCCCCTGTGGAAAGCAGTTCGGCGAATTCTCAAAGAACCAAAAATAGATTTGCCATTTGACCCAGCAATTCTACTACTGGGTATATACCCCAAAGAACATAAATCACTCTACCAAAGACAACTGCACTTGCATGCTTATGACAGCACTAGCCACAACAGCAAAACCATGGAGCCAATCTAGGTGCCCAGCAACAGTGGACTAGAGAAAGAAAATGTGGAGAAAATATACACCATGAAATACTATGCAGCCATAAACAAAGAACAAAATTATGTCTTTTGCAGCAACATGGATGCAGCCGGACTATCATTCTAAGCGAATGATCACATAAACAGAAAACTGAACACTGCATGTTCTTACTTATAAGTGGGAACTGAGCTCTAAATACACAAGGGCATAAGGATGAGAACAACAGACAATGAGGAATCCTAAAGAAGGGAGATGGAGTGGGGGCAAGTTGAAAAACTACCCACTGGGTACCAGGTCACCACGGGTCCCACCACCTGGGTAACAGGCTCAGTGGGAGCCCAAATCTCACCATTGTACAATACACCTACTTAATAAACCTACCCAGGTACCCCTTGAATTTAAAAAATTTTGTCAATTTAATATAGAACGTTCCCCCATCTCCCCCAGTTTCCTCGCTGATCTTATAAACCATTACGTTTTTCCTTGCTTTTGACTTTGCATACATGGAATGAATTTGTATACATTCTTTCATGATTTGCTTTTTCATTCTATGGTATGTCGTAAAGACTCATTCATATAGCGATAGTTCATTCATGTTTACTGTTGTATGAAGAGCTTCCATCTTCAAAATATATGATACCTTGATTTTATTATCTATTTGACTATCGGTGGGCATTTGAATTCTTCTCATTTTTAAAATTACAGCCACTGCTGTAAAAAACAGTATTTTACATGTAACTTGGTACACACAGGAGGTCATTTTTCTAAGCTTCTAAGATTCTACTCTTAGAATTTCTACGTTTAGTTGTGAACAAATGCATTAAGCCTTTTTATAATTATGAATGTTAATTTTAAACGGAGAAATTCTAGCCTTTAAAAAATAGGTATATAATTGTATGCATTAAATACTGAAATCTTCCAATACATATGGCTAAAAATTATTTTCCTTATTCCGAATAGGGAAAGAAACACTTTAAATAAATTGTTAAAAATTAAGCCTCAGGTCGGGTGCGGTGGCTCAAGCCTGTAATCCCAGCACTTTGGGAGGCTGAGGTGAGAGGACTGCCTGTGCCCCGGGGTTCGAAACCAGCCTGGGCAACTTGGTGAACCCTCATCTCTACAATACATCAAAAAATTAGCTGGGCGTGGTAGTGGGTGGGTTTCGGCAAGACAAGTAGGAGGCAGCCTGTCCTGGGGAGATCCCACCAGAAGCCTCGGGAGTCTTCTTCAGAAGGTAGAACATAATGCCACAGGAGTTTGATCACAGACTACAAGAAGCCAGTTGTCCTCCAGGGAGAGGCAGCAGGAGTTCATGACTACACTTCAGAAGCAGGAGTCTCTTCCCCAGAAAACGTGGGAACCAGACATAGTCAAGCAGCTGACTAGCCCTGTTGATCAACTTCCTTCCACAAGCAACGAACATACTCATGGCTGCTCTTTCCTGTTGCGTCGTGTGTTGCTACATATTTTCTAAAAACATATGTTGCCCATATGAGATTCACATTTACGCAGTGGTTTCCTCATAAGAGCAAAAGAACATAATTATAAAGACAGCTCCTTTAGGGTACTTATTCGTATGCTCTGTCCCCACTCCCACAGAAAGCCGGGATCAGAAAGATCGAATAGTTTCAATGGCTCAGGAAATGATTAAACTGAACAAATTATTCGTCTTGCCAGCTAAGCTTCAAGGCTTGCCTAGAACACATACTCTTTTATTATTATTATTCTAAAGATGGGGGGTACAATTCAGGGTGAGGTATACAAACGTTGATTATGCTGGTACCCTTCTTTGGAACGCACACTCTTATTGATGCTATCCACTGTTCATTTTATCATGTTCCCATTCATCGGTCATTCAACGGCACCTGTCCCATGCTAAACTCTGTACTGGGATCTGAAAAGGAAGGTAAGCATCGAGTATGAGAAACAGGGGCAAAAAGTGTCCCCCGCGCTGGTCATTCAGAGGGTGTACAGGTTTCAAAGGCAACAAAGGCAGTTTTTATGTGACAGGGACTCCCTCAGAGCTGTAGAAAGACTCATAAAATTTAAGAAGTCTCTTTAATCTCTGTAGACTACTATATATTAAAAGGCTGTCAGGCCAACTTTATAAAGCTCAAAGCTTCATGAAATCTGCATCACGGAGTCACGAATTCATTTTTGAAACTGCTAAGGTGAACAGATAAACCAATGAATTGGTTGAGAGTCCCCTACTGTCATAGCATTACAAAGAGAAAAATTTCTTTTCTAAATCTTTGAAAGACTTGCAAAGCATGACCCCCGCCCCTCTGCACATGGTATTCTGCTGCACCTTGAGGACATCTGTTCAGACAGAGGCAGGACAAAATGTGAACTTCACAGGTAGGGATGAAATTCTTTTTCTTTCACATTGAGCCATCTGCTTTGTCCCCAGCTGCCACTTTTACCGGCTGGAGCCTTTAATATTGTTCAAGAAAAAGTGCGCTCTCATTGGTAGGACATAATGTACTACTTACTGAATGGTCTTGCTTTTTCATGACAAAGTACTTGTCTATTTGAACATGTTTAGTTTTGGATGCACGCCATTCAATATTCAGCTTGGAGTTAATAAGTGTTGGGGCACAGTGTCCATGACTGAACATTTACATAATGGATATTATGTCCTTTTGGCTCAGCAATCATCTAATAACTTAATATTAAACAATAATTTCCAGGCTGCTGAGCACATGGTACATGTCCATCCTTCATATTCTGGGCTTAATATTCTCCTTGCTTTTTTCCACTCCTGAGACCCAGTAATATGCCTCATGGGACAATAAAACAACATCAGGAATTGACACAGTGCATTGAAGAGACAAACGTTCGCTGAGTAATTGTGCAGCTCACGTATCCTGGCAGAATCAGAATCCTGTCTCCTTATTATGGCTTCTTCTAAGCTATCGAAACACTACCAAGAAAAGCACCCTCTGTGGTATTATGTTTTGTATTATCATTATCAATCCCATCAGATGGTGGTATTCTTATGGGACTAAAAATACTAATAACAACTCTTTTTAATAGTTAACAGCTATTCCACATTTTCCACATAAAATAAATTGTCTTTAAGAGTATCCTGTTACAGATGCGGAAAGTGCTTGACCCAACAGCCAATGTTGATACAACACCTTGAAAATGAAGACCACTGCACAGGCAATAATGAAAAAATATGTTGGTATACTTCTCCAGTCCATGGAGGTACAAAGGAGTTTAGACTGAGAATTCTTCCAGTATATCTCTCCTACCCAGTTGTCATCTTCTGTCTAGCACCACTGGATAGCTAGAAGGTAAGTAGAGGGTATAGGCTATGTTGATGAAGAAGAAAAGAAAGGGCCAAAGAAATTAAAACTAGGAAAGCACATGCTACTGATCAACCTTCCCTAATAATTTTCCAGGGGACACCTTACCCCTTAATATTGCTTAGAAATAATTTATTTTGTGTTAATATGAAAATAGCTGGAGTCATCCTCCTGATTAAGTGAAAGTTGGAAGGATAAATACATAAATTTACAATGAAAAGGTCTGAGTGTGACTATTTTAACCCAGAGATCAGCCTTTGCATCACTAATGGTGAGATACCAGCTGGTGTTTGCGTCCTGTGGTGACGCAATGTGAAAGTCACTGCCTCTGCCCCAGTAAGGCATTCTTGATCTAACTTTTAGTTTACAAGAAATATATGGGTTAAAGGAGCAAGTTAAATGGGACCATAAGGAAATGGTCAGACAAATCCACAAAGTGAGGCATCCTACAAAACAACTGGTATTGTTTATTCAATAAGTCACTTAAAAATGTGTTGGGAGCGATAAGGGAAGCATGGACTCTTACAGGAAGAGACTTCAGAAACATACAACCAAATAAAAGAAAATAAAATGTGAGCAAATCTTGGTTTAAATAAGGCAGTTGAAAAAAATTTTTTGTAGTAAGTAGGGGAAATTTGAGTATAGGTTAGGTGTTGATGGTAAAAGGGAATCGTCAATTTTCTGTAGAAAATAGCTATAAGAAATGTATACTAAACTGTTTAAATGGAAATGTCTTGACATCTGTAATTTACCTTGTTTTTTGTTTTATTATTTTATCTTAAAATTAACAAACACATAGCTATAGCATGGTGCTTTGAAGTATGCATACATTTTGAAATTGCTAAATCTAGCTAATTAAGATATGCACTACCTCACATAGTTATCGTTTTTGTGACGCACACACAACATCCACTCTCTGCACTCTTTAATAATACAGTATATTGTTACTAACTATAGCCAATGCGTGCCACAATCGATCTCCCGAACTTATTCCTCGTACCCAATTTTGGACCCTTTGACCAACAACGTCACCCCGACAGTCCCCCTCAACCCTCCACCGCCCCCTGCCGCCAACCTCAATTGTCCCAGTCCCTGATAACCACCATTCCACTCTCCACTTCTATGACATGAACTTTAGATTCCACTTGAGTGAGATTATACAGTATTTGTCTTTCTGTGCCTGGCTTGTTTCAGTTAACATAACATCCCTCAGGTTCATCTCATTTTCAAAACTGAGATTTCCTTCTTTTTATGGCTGAATAATATTCCAGAGTATGTGTGTGTGTGTGTGTGTGTGTGTGTGTGTGTGTGTGTGTGTACCACAGTTTCTTTCTTTATCTGTTTATCGACCCTTAGGCTGATTCCATATCTTGGCTGTTATAAATAGTGCTTCAATAAACATGGGAGTGCAGACATTTCCTCTGAATATATGCCCAGTGGGATTGCTGTGTCATATGATAGTTCTATTTTTAATTAAAAAATTTTTTTTTGTACCCACACACATCTTCACTGGAATTTATTTCTTGGAGTAACTTTCATACTCATACTGCTTTCCATAATGGCTGTACTAATTTACATTTGCACCAACAGTGTGCAAGAGTTCCTTTTCTTCATATCCTCGCCAACACTTGTTTTCTTTTGTATTTTTTGATAATGGCCATTCTAGCAGGTGTAAAGTGATATCTCATTGTGGTTTTAATTTGTATTTCCTAACGATTAGTGAGTGGAGCTTTTTAAAAATGTATCTGCTGACCATTTGTAGGTCTTCTTTTGAGAAATGTCTTTGAAGGTCCTTTGCCCACTTTTAAATCAGGTTATATTTTCTTGCTATTGAGTTGTTTGAATTTCTTATATATTTTGAATATTAATCCCTTATCAAATGTATAGTTTGCAAATATTTTCTCACATTCTATAGATTGTATCTTCACTCCATTGAGTGTTTTCTTAAATCATCCCCCAGACCAATGTCATATAACTTTTCCCATATGCTTTCTTCTAGTGGTTTCATAGTTTGGGGTCTTAGTTTAAGTTTTACACTTTCAGATGTTTTCATATAACTCATCAGTGTGCTTCTTTTTGAGCTTGAAGAACGACCTTTCGCATTCCTTCTAAAACAGATCTGGTAGTTATAAACTCCTTCAACTTTTATTTATCTGGGAAAACCTTTATTTCTCCCTTATTTCTGAAGGACAACTTTGCTGGGAACAGTATTCTTGGTTGTGAGGTTTTTTTTTTCTTTAGCACTTTGAATATGTGATCGCACTATCTTCTTGCCTATAAGGTTTTTGCTGAGAAATCTGCTGCTAGCTGTATTGGGACTCCCTTATAATAAGTTGCTTGCTTCTTTTCTCTTGCTGCTTTCAGGATTCTCTTTTCCTTTCCTTTCTGACCACTTGATTATAATGTCTCGGGGTAGTCCAGTTTGCATTGAATCTGACTGGAGAAAAAAGAGAAAAAAGGTTTCTACCCCTTTATCTTTCTCTTCTCCTTTATAGACTCAAATGGCTCAAATATTTGCTCTTCTGATGCTGCCTTATACATTTTGTAAGTTTTTTAATTCTTTTTTTTTCTATGCCTGTATGTTTTTAAATAATCTGTGCCTCCTGGGATTGGGGGAGGGGTCATGTGGGCAACGTAAAACTGTTTTTCCTGTCCTCTGCAATGCATCTTTTGCGATCATTGTGTTACAACCAGGTACTGTGATCTCTCACCTGGTTTCCTTAATTCTTGTGAAAGTATGTTCATGAATGGTTAAAACTGATGTTTTCATGGGGGATGATTGGTAGAGAGTTCTATTTTACGACTTTTCTCTGCCCTTCTCTTGTAGTTTGCTTTAATTCTTCAGCCCTCCAAAAAAGTTGAGGGATTGTGGTGGAATATTAACTATTATTAAATTTAGGTATTTTTCTCTAATTTTCTGTATGTATAAACATATCTAAAATAAAAATTCCAAAATTAAAACAATATAGTTAAAGTCTTTTGCATGATTTTTTCCCCATTTTTTTCTTGTTAGTGGTCTAGGCCTTGTGTTTGCCTCTGAATCAAAATTGCTTTATAATTCTTACTCATTAGTATTATTGTTATTATAAAAGTGATATATGTACACTCTTGAGTGTTGGTGAGTATGGGAGTAACTGAAACTCTTGACAGGAGTAGAACTTAGTACAGCCACTTAAGAAACCCATCAATAGCCGGGCTCGGTGGCTCAGCCTGTAATCCCGCACCTCGGGAGGCTGAGGTGAGTGGATTACCTGAGCCCGCGGGTTCGAGACCCGCCTGGGCAGGCAAAACCTCATCTCTACAATAAATCAAAAAAAATTAGCCGGGCATGGTAGCGCGCGCCTGTAGTTCCGGCTACTCGGAAGGCTGAGGCGGAAGGATTGCCAGAGCCCAGCAAGTCGAGGCTGCGGTGGCGGGGAGCGGCCACTGCACTCCAGTCTGGGCGACGGAGTGAGACGCCAACTCAAAAAAAAAAAAAAAGAAACCCATCAATATATGTTAAAGTTACTATATGATACCATTGATTTAATGTTCAAAATGAAGCATAAGTAGTCTATGGTGTTGAAGGTTAGGTGTTGGGACAGAGAGTTAGTGGAGGAAAGAGGTCTAACTTTTGCTATGCTGATAGTGTCCTGTATTTCAGCCTGAGTACTGACTACACGGAGGGATTAGATTTGCAAAATTCATCGAGTTGTATACCTATCATTTGTGAACTTTTCTATATGTGTGCTGTATGTCAATAAAAAGTTTATACTACAAAAATGTGATGCATGTTTGCTGTAAAAAATTCAAACAATAGTATATATGACAATATATTACTTTTCTTTGGTGAATCAATGATATGTCAAGAAATGGTGAGTGATGGCTTGTTATGGCCTAATTACGGAGTCCACTTTCTAATCCCCCCCCCCCCTTTTTAAGTAAGAAGTTATGCGTTCTCTTTCTTTCTATATAAAGGTAATGAAAACAGGTCATGTGAGGACATAGTGAAAAGGTTACCATCTGCAAGCCAAGAAAACAGCACTGGCAAGGAACCAATAGGCTGGCAACCTTGACTTGGACATCCATTTCTCCAGAATTATTACCTAGCAAGATGGTCAATTGAAGACATTGCACAATTGCAACTCTCAGCAAATAAATCTATATAGAGGTGTGGGCCAAGGGCTGTGAGGGTTGACCTGAAAACCAAGCTGAGTTCCATCAGACAGTCACCTGGGGATGTGGAAGATGGGCAGTTTCGAGTCTCAGCCACTCCTAGAAGTGACCCCAACATGAGATAGGAAGAGCACCATTGGAAACAGAGGGGGTAAGTGAAAATGACAGCTGTTCTTCTCTACACAGCTCATATAAGCTTCTGCAGTCAGTCAAGGGAGAGACAGCCCAGGCCCTTTAACTTGCACCCCTCCCAAACTGGCCAGCACAGAGGGCTGTCCTAAATAGATACAGAAGCGTAAGTAGGAGCCACATGGAGCCTGAGGAGCCCAGATCCCAGAAGTGCCTCACAGAAAGGCTCAGTGGGAAACTCCCTGTGGGGGGTGGTCCATGCTGCATGAGCACTCTCCCCTCCCTCCCTCTCCAGCACCCAGCAGGGGTTACCTGACCACTTCGGGGATGTTTCTCTAGCAGCACAGCTGTTGTAGTACCAGGCAAGGGCTGCAGGTGCAGATTGCCCTCAGGAGGCTGACACTGTTGCAATAGCTCTGATGGAGCAGGGAAGGATTAAAGAGGTGGAGCACCTCTGTACCGCATCATGGTGACAGTGCCGCCCCCCCAGACTGAGGGAGAAATAACTCCTCACTGCTTTTATTTTACCCCTGGATGAAAGAGGAAATCCCACCCAGATGAGAGGAGGCCACTCCACACCCCCAAGAGCACCTGAACCAGAGTAGAACTGCAGGGCTCCACTTGACTGCCTGCCAATCTTGCTGAGGAGATGTGATTTAAGGAGGAGGCTGCTGGGGCTCCAGCCAGGGCCCTGAGTGCCTGTGCCAGGGGGAGGAAAAGTCCTCTAAACTAGAGGAAAGATCTCACCCTGTTCTCTCCAGACTACACCAGTGAAATTACTCTGGATGGTTTCTAGTTCACCACAACTTCCTGCCATTGCTGCTTCCTGCCACCACCAGCCAAAGCTGACCAAAGAAGAAAGATCAGGCACAAAAAAAGCAACATAAACTGCCACTACAATAGTAGCAACCTTATCTGATAAAAAACAAAACAAAATAAAAATAGAAGAATCTGCCCTCATAGATATGGAAGAACGAGTGAAAAACCACTGCCTATCCCCAAAGCTTTAATAAATCGACACTCATAAAAAGGTTTGTCAGAACTCAAGCAATGGAATCATTCAGGACAACCTGTCCCTAATAATAGACATAGAATTCAGACCACAGATGGCAAAGACACTCAATGAGATCTATGAGAAAATCAACACACAAATCACCCAGGCCACAAAAACAGTGCAAGAAGGGAAATTTGATCTGACCATCATAAGAAAGGATGAAATTGAACTTCTGGAAATGAAAAATTCTCTCCTGGAATTTCAATAGCAAGCCTTAACAGCAGAATCAACCAAGCAGAGGAAAGAATCTCAGAACTTGAGAACTGAGCTAATGAACAAACCCAATCTGACAAAAACAAGGAGAAAAGACTTAGGAAGAATGAGCAAAGACTATGAGAGGTTTGGGATTATGTAGAGACCAAATCTATGATTGATTGGCATTCCTGAGAGAGAAGGGGAAGCAAAACACCCTGGAACTAGATGTCATCCAAGAAAATTTCCCCTATCTCTCTAGAGATGTGGCCATGCAGACTCAGAAGATTCAAAGAACTCTTGGAAGATATTTCATGAGAAGACCATTTTTAAGACACACAACCACCTGTCTTGCCAAGGTGAGCATAAAAGAAAAAATCCTACAAGCAGCTAAAGAGAAAGGACAGACCATTTATCAAGGAAGACCCTTCAGAATTGCAGTAGACTTTCCTACCCCACCAAAGTAAGCATCAGTAATAAAGGAGAAATAAAATCCTTCTCTGACATTCAATTCCTATGAGAATATGCCACCTTCAGACTAGCCCTTCAGGAGATGCTTAAGAAAGTTCTAAGCACAGAAACAAAGAACAGTTTCACTCATCACAAAAGCATAGGAAAGCGTAGAGTTTACAGACCATACAAATCAACCACAAAATCTAAAAAGCAAAGAAGACTCTTAATAACAATGACTAGAGCAGACTCTCACATATCGACAATTAGTTTAAATGTGAATGGAGTGAATGCACCACTCAAAAGGCATAGGGTGACACATTGGATAAACAAGCAAGATCCATCTTCCTGCTGCCTTCAAGAACTCTACCTTGCTTCCAATTACACCCGCAGGCTCAAGGTGAAGTGCTTGAGAAAACTCTTCCAGGAAAATGGAAAACAAAAAAGAGCAGGAGTAGCAATTCTTATATCAGACAAAACAGAATTTAAACCAATAAAAGTTTTAAAATGACACCAAAAGACACTACATAATGATAAAAGGCTTAATCTACCAGCAAGAAATATTCATCTTGAATATATACACACTCAACATAGAAGAACCCAGATTTAGAAAAACAATTGCTAATTAAACTAAGGGAGGACATAGACACCAATACAATTATAGTTGAAGATGTTAATATCCCACTAACAGCTTTAGACAGCTCATCAAGGCAAAAAACAAATAAGGAAATGTGGAACTTTAACTCAGCACTCAACCCACTGCACATAATAAACATCTACAAAACACTTCACCCAACAACCACAGAATATACATTCTTTTCATCAACACATGGGACATACTCCAAGATAGACCACATACTTGAGTGCAAATCAAGTGTGAACAAATTTTGAAAGGTCAAAATCATACCAAGCCTCTTCTCAGATTATAGTGGAATAAAAATAAATATCATCACCAATAAGACTTATCCAAAACACACAAATACATTGAAATCACACGTTTCTGAATGACTTTTGAGTTAACACAGAAATCAAGGCAGAAATAAAAAGATTTCTAGAGATAGATAAAAACAAAGACACAACACATCGAAACCTCTGGGATACCATGAAAGTGATGCTGAGTGGAAAGTTTATAATATTGCACACACACATCAAGAAAATAGAGGGATCTCAAGTAAACAGTCTAATGTTGCACCTAAGGAGCTGGAAAGAGAAGAGCAATCCAATCCCTGAATTAGTAGAAAAATAGAAATCATTAAAACAAATTCACAATTAAATGAAATAGAGACCAAAACAATCATACAGAAGACCAAGGAGATGAAAACCTGGTTCTTTGAAAGGATAAATAAGATTGACAGACCCCTAGCCAGATTAACAAAAAAGAGAGAAAGAGATAAAATTCAAATAAATACAATTAGAAATGGAAAAGGAGATGTTACAACTGACCCTGAAGAAATACAAAAGATTATCAGATTACTATGAACATCTGTATGTGAGTAAAATAGAAAATATAGATGAAATGGAGGAATTCCTGACATCTTATAGCTTTCCAAGATTAAAACAGGAAACAATTGAAACCCTAAACAGATCAACAACAACTCAATGAATTCTACAAGATGTACAAGAAAGAGCTGACACTAATCCTGTTGAAATTATTTCAAACAATCAGGAAGGAAGGAATTCTCCTAGCTCATTCTGTGAAGCCAGTATCATCCTGATACCCCAAAATGGCAAAGAACCAACAAGGAAAGAAAACTACAGGCCAATTTCCCTGATGAATGTAGATGCAAAAATTCTCAACAAGATTCTAGCAAATCTCATCCAACAGCACATTTGAAGTATCATCCATCATGATCAGGTGGGCTTCATTCCCTGCATTCAAGGCTGGTTCAACACAAACAAATCAATAAGTATATTCCATCATATAAACAGATATAAAACCAAGAACCCATGATTATCTCATTAGATGCAGAAAAATCATTTTATAAAATTCAACATTCCTTCTTGATATAAACTCTTATATTGAAGGACCGTTTTTCAAAATAATAACAGTCATCTATGAAAAAGGCTCCAGCCAACTTCATAATTAATGAGCTGGAAGCATTCCTTCTAAGGACTGAAACAAGACAAGGATGCCCACTATAAATCTTCCTATTTATTATAGCACTGGAAGTTCCAGCCAGAGCGATTGGCTAGGAGAAATAAATCGGGGTATCCAAATAAGAAAAGAGGAAGTTAAATTATCCTTCTTTGCAGGTGATGTGATTCTCTACCTAGAAAACCCTAGAAAGCCTGTCAAAAATCTTCTCATACTGATAAACTACTTCAGTAGTCTCAGTATAAAATAAATGTGCAAAAATGGTTGCATTTCTATACACCAGCAAAAAGCAGGCTGAGGACCAAATTAGAACATACAATCCCATTCACAGTAGCCACACACACACAC
>CAUYQG010100442.1:0-46329 GCA_963574415.1 Tarsius wallacei | reverse complement strand
AGACGCCCACGTGTCAGAGGTATCTCATATTGGCAATCAAGCTTGCCTAGAGTAAAGGGAATTTACAAGGCCTAAGACATCATGCACTGGGCAAGGATTGTAAAAGTCATGAAACTTGTAATTACAAAATTACAAGAGGGAGAGCAGGTGGGGATTCGATCTTCCGGTAAATTGGGCACTATCTACAGGGAAGCCAAGGATCCCCCGAAGCCACTCACCGGGAATGCCTAGGAGACAAGGGGAGGTGCACCTCCATTAGGTCTAAGGAATGTCGTTTGGGAAGGTGCAGGAGAATTAGAATCCTTGTCACGCCCTTCTCTAGCGGCTGTGATAACGTGGGCGAACATTAATGGGTCTCTGTGTCACAGGTTCTCCAAGACATCCACAGGTGGTCGATAAGGAAGTCACAGCAGTCACGGCAGTCACGTACAACATCTCCAAGGGAAGGATTTAAGCCAGGACTCTGGGGGGCTACGATGCCACACTCACCTAGAGTGTAGGCTGACTCCCTGTCTGTGGGGGGTGAACTTTTCTTTTCTCACCTCTGTGTGCTGCAATTCTTTGCCGGCTCCGGCAGTGCTGCACGCCTCTCCGCCCTCACCCTGCCGCAACCTGACATGGACAGTCCGTGATTTTTCTCTGCTGCCATCTGCTGAGGTCTTCTGGGGAGCTTCTCCGTCTATTGTATACTACTATTTAAGTCGTTTGTTATTCAAAACAACTTTGCATTTAAAAAAAGATCCCACTAGAACCCCCATCTCCCTGTTCTGCATTTACATATTCTGTGATCTCTTTCATCCCTGGTCCCTGTGTGAGTTTTGCAAAGGACTATTCTTAGAGCATGTGGTTTGACTCCCATTTTTTAACTTAATTTTTGTCTTCGTTTTCCCACATGTTGTGTCCTTGTCTTTGTGTTTGTTTTAAAAGTATTATTATCATTATTTTTTTTTGTAGAGACGAGGTTTCACTGCATTGCCCAGGTTGGTCTTGAACTCCTGGCCTCAAGTGATCCTCCCACCTCAGCCTCCCAAAGTGCTGGGATTTTAGGTGTGAGCTGCCATGCTTGGCCTCTTTGTGTTTATTTTTAATGCCTTTTACAACTGCTGCAAAATGAACACCACCATTTGCTTAATGTACCTACTGAGAAGAATATTGACTCTTAGCTTCGTCTTGTTATGTAAATAACGCTGGGAAATTTCTTCCCTCCGTTTCATCATTTGGTGTTTTAGTAACGACACAGGTTGTGTGGAGCAGTGAATGTGGATTCTGCAGCAGATGGGTCTTGAGGGTGGCCTCAAGACTGCAGCAGGGCTCAACAAACAGTGTCCTGGGGCTGTGCTGGAGAAATCCTGTCCTCTGACCTCTTTCCTTCTTCAGCTCTCAGACTCTACATCCTGGAAATCTTTTTTTTTTTTTTTGAGTTGGAGTCTCACTCTGTCGCCCAGGCTGGAGTGCAGTGGCACGCTCACGGCCACCGCAGCCTCGAACTGCTGGGCTCAGGTGATCCCTCCCCCTCAGCCTTTCAAGTAGCTGGAACCACAGGTGCGTGCCACCACAACGGGCTAATTTATGTATTTATTTATTATAGAGAAGAAGTCTCACCAAATTGCCTAGGCTGGTCTTGAACCCCTGGACTCAGGCAATCCTCTAGCTTCCGCCTCCCAAAGTGCTGGGGTTAAAGGTGTGAGCCGCTGCACCCGGCTCACATCCTGGAAGTCTTTGAAGATTTCTTGGACCTGCCTGGCATGCAGCTTATAGACTATTAATTCTCTCAAGTGGATTTCCAGGCTCAAGTTCGAGTGAATAATTTTGGGGAGGCACTCAAGGGAGAGACTTGAATCTCTAGGCTCACTCAGAGTTTCTGGGCGACCCTCTTTCCACGTCGTCCTTGGGCCCGGCGACACTTGGCTCTGGTCCTTCTTCTGTTCTCCTCCTGCCTTCCTGTCCTGGAAGGACCACAAGGAGCACTGGAAGCCAGAGAGCTGTCTGCACTGGACTTGTTCCAGGCGCTGAGAAGTCGTCCTCCCGTGGTAACCCCGCTCAGGCTCAGGGGGTCTGAGTGTTGAACCAACGGCCCTCGAAAGAGAAAAGCTGCATTGTCATCCCCGTGCTGACGGCCTGGCGTCAAGAGCCACCAATGACCCTGACCCGACAACAGCTGAGTGGAAGTGCAGACTGCGTTTGTGTGTGTGCGCACGTGTGTACACATGAACACGCATGTGGTGGGACGGCCTGGTTCTTCTTCCAGGAGAGCTCTTCTGGGTAATTGCTGTTGTAAAAGGGGAGAAGGAGATGGAAAAGGTCAGGGAGGTCCATGAGTGGCAAGGGTTTGGCACTGAGGCTGTTGCTAATTCTCATGGTGGCCCTGATACCAAAACAGTGTCTGAACATGGGAAAAGCTGACAGTGCCTAAGATGAAAGGCACCCGGTACCTTCTTGAAGCTCGTGACCGCGCGTGTGTCACGCGGGCAGGACAGAACCGTTGGACAGATTTTAGGTATCTTCAGGATGGAACCGTTGGGTGGATTTTACGTATCTTCAAGATGGAACCATCGGTGGTTTTACAGACCTTCTTCCTTCTTTCACTTAATAAGAAAGGTGGGCCAGGCTCGGTGGCTCAGCCTGTAATCCCGCACTTTGGGAGGCTGAGGTGAGTGATTTGCTTGAACCCGGGGGTTCGAGACCCGCCTGGGCAACTTGGCGAGACCTCATCTCTACAATAAATCAAAAAATTAGCCGGGCATGGTAGCGCGCGCCTGTAGTTCCAGCTCCTTGGAAGGCTGAGGCGGAAGGATCGCCGGAGCCCAGCAGGTGGAGGCTGCGGTGGCCGGGAGCGGCCACTGTACTCCAGTCTGGGTGACAGAGTGAGACTCCAACTCAAAAAAAAAAAAAAAAAACAGCTTAAAAGCATTTCTTACTAAAGACCAGGAGGCTAGCAACATATTCTACTTTCCTGTTACCAGTAAAGTATGACCAGGTATGCTGTACACCTTTTTCTTCACAATGCCTTAAGCCTAGCCCAACCTCTGGAATTCTCATAAGAGGCAATCTTATGCCTGGGGCTGGATACCAAGGGGCCCTGTGCACCTTGCCCAGAGGAGCCTGGTGCTTCTGGCACCCTTTACCTCCTCATTAGGATGGCTACTGTTTGACAGTTTTCGTGTCTTCCCGACCTGAGTGGCACACTAATAAGCATTGACTACTGGCTAATTCCCCAGACAGGTTTTAACCTGTCTCCACAGTAAGGACCAAAGTAAACAAATAAATATGGAAATCATAGTTATTTTCAGTCTCACCTTGAGTTCCTAGAGGAAATGCCTAGCTATTACGACAAGAAAGAAACAAGTCTGAGTATTTGGATTCTGTCAAGTTCAATAGAAAACTAAAAGCACTATGAACTGTTTGACAGAGAATTAAAAGAGTAGATAATGTATTTCAGCAGCCCGTTTCCATTTTAAGAATCTTCCATGTGAATGCCAGCACCCCTTCCTCCCCCAACCACCCATTTCCTGCTCTTTCTTTCCCAGGTTTGTGCCCCCCACATGTTTCCCATCAGGTGTCTTCAGGTGTCCTTTGGCTCATCGAGCAGCCATTTGGAGTTTCCTTTCTCAACTCTTTTCCCAACTTCTAACCATCTGGCTCACACCTCTTTTCTAACTGCCCTTCTCCCAACAAAACTGGTATTTTACATAAAAATAAAGTGGACCTTTCCTGTGTTTCACTTTCTCAAAATCTTGCTTTCAGCTAGGTTACAGATGACCTACCAGAACAGATTAACCCCACAGCAGAAATCCCAAAATAGTGTGTTTATAGCTCAATAGAGACACTCTTACCCATTCATTAACAAGTATCTTCCATGTTTGTGCTGTGTTAATAAAACCAACGAGAAACAGAACAAGTGAGATTTGGAGCATTCCTGACAGTTCTGTCCAGGTGGCCAACCAATACACAAGACGGGGAAGCCCATGAAAGAACACCAATCAAGTCTTTGAAGGCATACCCAAGTATCCTGCCACTGCCCTGTGCCTCTCGTGGCTGTGTATAGTCTTAAGCATAAGATCTAGATTGTCCTCAACACTCTCCTGCTTCCATGCAGATAATACCTGAATTATATCTGACATCACAGAAGTAAGCCTCCCAGGATTCTGCTTACCAGAGGGGTGTATGCATGTAGTTACCTTAGAACGGAGGTAGGAGTGGGATGAGGTAAAGTGGGGTGAAATGGGGGACACTGAGTAACTATAAGATAACAATAGAGTCTTTGAAGTCAGACAGACCTGGGTGTGAGTTTTTGTTGAACCCCTAACAGCTGTTGAGTCTTTGGACAAATTATTCAGCCTTCCTGAGTCTCATTTCTTTCTTTCTCTTTCTCTCCCCTCCCTTCTTCCTTCCTTCCCTCCCTTCTTCCCTCCCTCCCTCCCTCCCTTCCTTCTCCTTGCCTTTCTGTCTCTCTCTCTCTGAATCTGTCTCTGTCTCTCTCTCTCTGTAAGAGGAGCTGTCAATACTAACCAGCTTATGTATGTCAAGTAAAAAGGTTACTCCTTTATATTGTAATCATATTCAATCTCCATGACGACTGTTGAGACCCAGAAAACAACACCCCTAAAATATGGCACTTTGGCATGCTGAGTGCTTTGAATAAGGAGGTTGAAAGACCTGAGAACCAAGGTTTTTCTGACTTCCTCCTGCTTACCACCCCTCCCTCCTTTTTCTTCCTAAGTGTAGGATGAGGCTTTCTGAAGTTCCCTCATCTGACTGAGGGAAGTTTATCCAGAAGGAATGCAACTATCTTGGACTGCCTCTCTGGAATCTACATTAACCAGAGAGATTAACTCATAATGCAGGAGAGAAAACTAAAAGCCACCACACCCAGGACACACCATGCACAAACAGGCTTTTCACTTGTTCTTTCAACTATTCCCCTAAGGACTGTTGTTACCTAGGAGACTTTCTCTGAAGAATACAACAACCTTTTTTCCAAGGGCAGCAGCACAGTTCTGTCCCTCACTTTCCCATAACTTGTCTCCACCTCCCCCAGAGCCCAGAGGAACTTTGTCCCAGGCGATTGTATGCTCTTTCCGCCCCCTCACCTCCCCTAAAAATCATTTACTTTTTCTCTAAAATTGGCCACATCCCTCACTTCCCTCTCCCCTGTGAAGAGGACACTTAAGCTTTGACCATCTGGCCCTTCTTTGAGTCTCACATTTTGTGTGGCTCCCGTGCATGCACATTTGCCTGTTAACAAACGTGTATGCCTTTTCCTCTGTTAATCTGTCCATTTCCAGTTTATTTCGGCAAACTGAAAAGTCAATTTCAGAAGTGGAAGGAGAAATTCCCTTTATCCTTAACGCAACACTATTAGTTATTGTTGACTTCATTTTACAGAAATAAAAGGAAGCTCAGTGGGTTTAAGCAATTACTCAAATCCACACAGCTGGTAAGTGGGGACCCCCCCCCCCATACTCTTTTTTTCTTTTTTTTTTAGTTGGAATCTCACTCTGTTGCCCAGGCTAGAGTGCAATGGTACACTCACAGTCACCCCAGCATCAACCTGTTGCTGGGCTCCAGAGATCCTTCTGCCTCAGCCTTGCAAGTAGCCAGAACTATAGGTGCAGGCTCCCATGCCTGGCTAATTTTTGTTTTACTGTAGAGAGAAAGTCTCGTCAAGTTGCCTGGGCTGGCCTTGAACCCACAGGCTCAGACAATCCACTCGCCTCAGCCTCCCAAAGTGCTGGATTACAGGCTGAGCCACTGAACCCGGCTCCATACTCTTTCCAGAATGCTGGGCTGCTTCCATGTAGTCATCATCCCTGAACACCTTATGGGGTTACAGTGAGGAGGACATTAAATATAACATGTAAAATAGCTCTATCATTGCCTGAAACAGTACAGGCACCCAACAGATGTTAGTTCCTTTTACTTCTCTTTGTCCTATAGTTAGTGTGTTTTGCTATTTTGATTCAGTGGAGAAATAAACTGGAAACAACAACACGTATTTGGAAATACACTCACTGAAGCACTCTTACAAGGGGGACTCAAAAAACGTCAGAATTTATTTATTACAAATTGTGTGTTTATTCTTACATGTTTAAACCTTCAAATTACTCTCCATTGGATACAATATACCTATCAAGATGCTTTTTCTACTGCTCAAAACAGTTTTCAAACTTGTTGATTTGGATGCCTTTTAGTGCCTCTGCCATTTTTTTGTTTGTTTCACCTTTTCCACAATGGCAAAACATTTCCCTTTGAGGACTTTTCTCATCTGGGGAAACACAAAAAAGTCATTCAGGGTAAAACTGAGTGAATAGGATGGGTGGGGCACAGGGATCATGCTGCTTTGGGTCAAAAACTGCTGAATGTTCAGTGCAGTGTAGGTAGGTACATTGTCATGGTGGAAGAACAAGTTACCTGTTTGCCACAACTTGGGACGTTTCTTCCACAAATTGTGATGCGACCTTCTCAAAACTTCCAGATAAACACTTTGGTTGACGATTTGATCTGAAGGAACAAATTCCAATTGTGCACTACAAGAGGCCCACACTCCAAATGATAATTCTGGGTTTTTTGGGGTCCTCTCTTGTATGTGCCAGATTGAGGGACACTATTAGTTCGGTTTGTCATTTCTAATGCAACACTGGAAGGAAGACATATAACACTGTATACATGGGCTCAAAAGGCTCTCTGTCCAAGGTACTGGCAAAATCTGGACTGACAATGGAGAGCACCAGAAGCCAGATGTGTCACCTGATGTCTCAGGAAAGCAGACAGGCATCATCTGTTGGTACTGTAGCTCTTCTGAAATCAAACGCCAACAATGGTCTGGTGCATTTTTTATGAGCTGTGCACTCAGCCATGCCCAGAAACACTAGAAACTTCCCCAGGGATATATTAGCAAAACAACTTATCCCCCTCCCCGCACTTCCCAGGGTGTAGTAGTTCTCCCGCCCTATTGCAGGCTTCAGCTTCCCTGAGAACAGCTTCTGCTCAAAACCAGTCCTTGGGGCTGGAGCTAAACACTAGAGTCCACGCCTGTGGGAATGAAGACAGACAGCTCACCAGCTCCAGCTGCACCCTAAGAGCCTTTCACACTCTTAGCAAAGGGAACATAATCCTGGTATGTTGGGAAATAATCATCCAGATTTTCTTAAAAGAGAGATGCAAAGAGGAACCTAGCATTCAGAGAAATGCAGTAGGATAATCACAGCCAATGTTTCATTAAAGCTGTATTTTCCATCAAATCCAGTAACATAAAGTGCTCCTTTTTCTGGTCCTAGTGGGAGACCAAATTATCTAGAGCAGACTTCTGGATATGTTGTTCTTACTAGCTCCATGCTTTTTCTTAAAAATAAAACAAAATATCCTTTTTGTAAACAACTTCCTGACTCTCACTCTTTCTCCCTCTCTCAAAGATGTTTCCAATTCTGAGTAGAAGGTTATGGGCCAGGAAACTGGGTGAAGGGTGGAAGGAGGAGGGAGCGAGAAAGGGGTGGTAGCAGTTGAGCTAATATTCGTGAAATGCCTAAGAAATGTCATGCCCTCTTCCAAAGGTTTAAAGGAAACCTCTTTTGACAATCCTAGGGGATGGCTATGATTGAGTGCATTGTATAGTTATGAAAAGCAAGACTCAGAATGCAAGCAGCTTCTTCAAGGTCACCTAGTAAGTTAGTAAATGCCTGAGCAGGGACTCTTACTCATAACTCATCCCAATGTCTAGTGGGGAGCCTGCTTCAGGCAGATGCCTTGGCTTGGATCCCCTCCTTCAGGTGACTCCATCCCAAGAGCTCTTGGACTTTCTAAGACTTGCCAGCATGGCATCTTCCTTCCTTGGCTGGCCTTTCTGACTGTGACTTCTGACCCCCTGACCTTTAGTCAGACTCACAGTCCAGGGCACTTACGGACTGACCCGAAGGCTCAGGTGGTGATCCAACTCATTTCTATGTGGTTGGAAAATATCCATCAAGTGTCACTTTTGCTGAAGGCACATCTCTGAAAAAAAAAGGTCCCAGCATGTGCAAAGTTCATAATATAATGGAAGACACAGACACTTAAGGAAGAAGCAAGAAAGTACTGCGGTGCTGTAGAGGAGGAGGAAAAGGAATTGGAGAAAAGGATAGACATCCCCAAAGGAATGAAATGTGATTCCTGGAAGAACTGTGTTCTTTAGTGGAATTCTTAGGATGTTGAAAGGGTGTCTTTCAACCCAACTTTGAAATGCACCACTTGAGAAATACCCTACAAGAAATTAAGATACAACAGAGTAATTTAGTGGGGCTGCTGAGCTTTCCCAAACCGGCCAGCCCCAGGTCTGTGCCTTGTTGCAAGGTGATTTGTCTTAGATAATAGACCTCAGAGCCCTTCAGTAGGCAGAAGTGGCTAAATGGGAATCTGAGGGGTCAGTTGGGCCACTGAATAGACTCATTGCAATACACATGCCGCTTTTTCTTTGTTACCAATGGTTCTGCATTTTTAAAAAATCAACAACAGACGCTAGCCTGCAGGACCCAGTGACTAATACCAGGCCCAAGGTGAGTGTGGCTCTGGCTGTGTAACACATCAATACCAAGGCCATGCTGCCCCCACCTCACACACTCTTCGGTGTTCATCAAGCAGAGGATGTTGGCACTGGATGGCTTACTCCAGGGCCCTGAACTCACGCATGCATGCATGCAGCAGGAGAGTTGAAAGATGGAATGTGTGTGTGTTGGTGGAAAGAAGGAACAGGATCACATGAGGAATATTTATCAACTATTTTCCATTTCTTTATATATGTTATCTCATGTTGTCTATACCAGTTTGATGAGAGCGGTGCTGTTAACCCCATTTCCATAGACATGCAAATAGGACCTAAGAAATTAGAAACTGACAAGGATTGCACAGTTGGTATAAGACATTACTGGACTCTAAATCTACTCCTTTTCCATTACATCAAAGCTGCAGTCACCCAGAGGGAGTCTTAATTTTAAATTAAGAGGTTTATCATCTGTTTTTTAAGATACACCTACCCCTGGTTGGTGAGCTGGGAGGACTGGAAACAATTTAATAGTTCCCAACTAATATAACCCATGATTAGGAAAAATTAAGGAGGAAAAACATTGAATTCAGAGAGAATGCCTCATCACTCCCCTGACAAAAAGTCACTTTATAGATGCTGGTTATTCTGTGTGTTGATCCTAGTGGAGTCCAATCTTGGGACAGGGCTAAGAGATAAAGTCAGCATAGGAGATCAGACTGATTCCGATTGTCTTTGAAAATCTCCACACGGCCTGTTCCATGCAGTGCAGTGTCACTGCTCAGTAGGCATGATATTGGCATTTTGACTTTAGCAGACATTTCTTTGTTTCTTTGCTTGGGCACCAGATGAAGTTAATTATGTTTAGGGACCATGTTGCATTTTTTTTTAAGTACTGTATTTTTAAGGACTAGACTTATTTTCCAATCAAGGATAAGAGGTGCTTCCACCTTGAGATATCTCAGGGATGTGGAAATTTAGAGCTTGGTGGATATAAGCCTTCCATTCACTCTGACTCCCCATCATAGCAATAGAAGGAAAGGGTGGTTAGAAATGCCACACTCTCTCAATTATTCCTGAGCGTTCTCTCACTGACACTCCCTTTCCCAACCTCTTCTCCCTCCTTCCCTGCATTGTTAAAGTTGCATAAGTCAAAACAGGTATGCTACAATACCACTGTGTCCACATGGAGGGAGGAGTCCCTGCAAATTCAGAATAAAAGGTCATTGAAGACTCCAGTTAGCTCTGGAAGGTGTGTGCTGAGTACATATCTCCATTTAAAAATGGGTACTTCTCTATTCACAATAGCAAAGACATAGAACCAACCTAGGTGCCCATCAACAGTGGACTGGATTTTAAAAATGTAGTGTACATACACCACAGAATCCTATGCAGTCATAAAAAATCATGAAACCATGACCTTCGCAGCAACCTGGATGTGGCTGGAGGTCACTATTCTACACAAATTAATGCAGAAACAGAAAATCAAATACTTCCCATATAAATGGGAGCTAAACTTTGGGTACACATGGACATAAAGATGAGAACAGACACTGGGGATTCCTAAAGGGGAGGGAAAGAAGGAGGAAAGAGATAAAGAACTATTTTGAGGGACTATGCTCACTATTTGGGTGATAGGTTCAGTAGAAGCCAAAAGCTCACCGTTACCCAATATACCCACGTAACAAACCTGTGAATGTAACTTCTGACTCTAAACTAATAAAAAAAGGTACCTCTGTGCCAGAGTATAAACCTCCCAATAAATCAATGAACCCACACTGTACACGCTATCCTTCTCGTCCACCTCCTCACTGGTTCCCTCTTCACTTTCTTCCACTTGAGGAACCCTATCACCTCTAAGTGCTTTCACGCTGGCCCCTGCTGTGCTTGCTGGTTTCCAAATTCTCTGAAGTGTAGTGATCTGGAACGAGGAGACAAGGGCTTAAGAACTTTTATTTTGGCTTAAAAGCCACCTCATTTAATCAAAGAAACAGATTGTGTTAATATAATTTGAAGCAAGATTTGTCTTGCTAATTAACTGAATTTAGAGTCCTCAATATTTATCCAGTGTTCAGTGTGTCCTCTGTGTGTGGAGCTAACAGTATTGTTACTATTTGAAGGTACTTTTCTAGAGGACATGTACAACGTATTCCCTTCATTTTGTATGGTGGTAAAAGAAGACAGATGGAGCATCGCGTCCTGTTCATAGTATCATATTCAGAAAAAGATTATTGCAGGATTTTCCACTATAGGATGCAATGATAAATGCCCAATCTTCAGAAACAAAGGTTATTTAATCTTTCATGGGTCCAAATTGAGTGTGGGGGGTGGGGAATGGGTACTTGTCCAATGTTTTCTTTTTTTTTCTTTTTTTGAGTCAGGGTCTCACTCTGTCGTGCAGTGGCATGATCACGGCTCACTGCATCCTTGACCTCCTGGGCTCAGGCAATCCTCCCGCCTCAGCACCCCAAGTAGCTAGGACTACAGGCATGCTCCACCACACCCAACTAATTTTTTTTTTTTTTGTAGAAATGAAGTCTCTCTATATTGCCCAGACTCCTCTTGAACTCCTGAGCTCAAGCAATCCTTCCACCTCGGCCTCTCAAATTTCTGGAATTATAGGCATGGATCACCATACCTGGCCAGCCTTGTACAAGGACTAGTCTATAGGAGGAGCTCAACTCATGTTTGTTGAATGAATACATAGGAATCAGATCATTAAGAAGGAAATTGGTAAAGTATGATCTGATCAATATTTGATTTCCAGCCATAGCCAGAGCTCTTTTTTTTTTTTTTCCTGGTTGTTTTATACCTCGGTGTTGTTCAGCCTTCTCTGTGGTGCATGGTTATTCCATTGAGTGCCCTCCTTCCTCTCTCAGAGCCTGCTCCTCTCCCCACAGCAGGAGCAAATGAGCTCCAGCCTTTTAAGAGTGAATAATAAACACACAGCTTGTCAAGCTTCAACTGGGGTTATAGATGGAAAATGGCTTGATGAATAGTCCTTGCTTGAGTGATAAACGTGTATATCAGAAAGTAAATCTAGTGGAAAAGAAGACCTATCCACCATTCGCACTAGCAGTTGGGAGACTCAAATCAACAGTAGAGATTCTTTTTCTTAATTCTCAGTAATGCCAAGTCTTCTTTCTTTATACCGTCTTATTTTCCCTGCCACTCCCCTCAGAAGGGTAGTATTACCTAGTTTTAAAAACAGTAACACGATATTGTACTTACAAATCACCTTTTCATTGTTGAAACTCAAACATCTTACACATGCTTAAAGCAGATACCCTAAGGAAACGTCATTTGGCATTTACCGAAAACACCAAAATGCAGAGGTTGGTTTCTTTAACTGGGTTTACCCAGCTGTACTAAAAAGGAACTCAGGATTTTAGGAAGTAATATCATGTATTATATTTCTACTCTATATCTGGCATATTATTTATTTTAAGCACAACAATTACAAGATGAATAATTTTCTTTGCTTATCTTAAAAAATTTTTTCACTTTTTGGGATGAGATTTATAATGTCTTAACACTTGGGTCCACAAATAAATAAGGCAAATTGTTTGGTTTGAACAGCTAAGGGCATTAATTAGATGCCAATATTTTAAAACATCAGGGGCTGGTGTACACATCAGACTGTTGGTTTCTCTTGAAAAGCTGACAACTCTACATCCTCATTCCTGCATAATCATAATCTAGTGGGAGCTGAGTGATCACTGTGGTCTTTATTTGGGGCCTGTCCTGTCCAATTTACTACCTGGCCTTCTCTCAGGCACATTACCTTTCTGGCCCCTATAGAGATTTGAGACTGCAACCTCTGTTTTCTATGTGTTTATTCACCTCTGCATTAGCTCCAATTTTTCAAGGTCTGAACTGGCCTGTGCCAACCTCGCCATGCCAAACACAGCCAACCCTCCAGCTCATGCTGTCGGTCACAACCAACCCAAGCCCAATCACCTTGATACTCAAGGAGTACACATGGCACACTGGCATTTCCACAAGGGAAACCATAGGCCCTAGGACCTGCTAACATCCATCTCTCTGTCAGGGGGCTCCAAGCATAAACGAGCTGACCTGGAACTTGTAAAACATTGGAAAGCCTCACTGGCTATCTCTACCCTTGGCTCTGATCCTCCCAACAGAAGGGCAGAAGGAAGGCAAGCTTTGGATCTCAATGATAGAAGAGACTGTGTACAGTTGGATTTTTGAACTATTTAATCACATACTGGACTATGCCAAACCCCTGTTGCAACTGATAAGTAATATTACAGATGAAGGCATAGGAATAATTTCCTCCTGACCAGAGCTGGCAATCAGTTGATGTCTTGGAAGATGATGACTGAATTGTGTTTGTGACAGATATCCCAGCACTCGCATATATGACTGACATCTGCCAAAGTCACTGTGCTGAGCAATTTGCCTTGATAAGAGTCTACAGAAGCCAGTACTGCAGGCTAATTATAACTTGGAAAAATATTTCCTTTCAACTCAATGTCTCTGTCTTTGATGTTACGGAGCCCTTTTCTCCTTGAGACTATGGGGAGGGGTAGGGGGAGATTGTTCTTGTCATTTGTCATTCTCAGGAGCACCAGCTATATCATATTTTACTTTTTCTTGCTGTACCAAAAAAGCCACTCACTTTTTTCAGAGAAGCCTGCTGCATAGTTTTGTCGGTCATCCCTGCCCTTCTGTGGCCACTTCTCAGTTCTGGCTTCTTTTAAAAACATACATCTCTAACACTGAAGGTTGTATGTTCTTTTGGGGCATGGGAAAAAGATTTTTAAAACTTTAAAATGCCTGAATATTTAGGACATGGAAAAAAAGTTGCTTGTTCTGAAGGGACCTTTGTCAAAAGAACATCGGGGATTCTTCCACTTGCTTAGTTTTTATTAAAGATAATGGTGAGCCGGGCTCGGTGGCTCAGCCTGTAATTCCAGCGCTTTGGGAGGCTGAGGTGAGTGGATTGCCTGAGCCCGCAGGTTCGAGACCCACCTGGGCGATTTGGCGAGACCTTATCTCTACAATAAATCAAAAATTAGCCGGGTGTGATAGCGTGTGCCTGTAGTTCCAGCTACTTGGAAGGCTGAGGTGGAAGGATTGCTGGAGTTCAACAGGTCAAGGCTGCAGTGGCCGAGAGTGGCCACTGCATTCCAGTCGGGGTTACAGCTTTATACTCCAACACAAAAAAAAAAAAAAAAAAAGGATAATGGCATTTGACTCACTTCTAATATTTAAGTAGATGGGACAACCCCCCAAAAAAGGGAGGGAGAGGGCTTACAGAGAGGACTGGAGGGTCTCTCTTCACAGGATTGCTTGTTGGGTCAGGCCCCGGATATGGCAGGAGATGATGTTACAACTATTGAATAAAACAGCATAGCAGACAAGGAGCCCTCCAGTTAGCTCCTCTGGTCTTTATAATAGATACTGACTGGATGCAGTGGTTCATGCCTGTAATCCCAGCACTTAGGGAGGCTGAGGCAGGAGGATTGCTTGAGCTCACGGGTTTGGAGACCAGCCCAGGCAACATAGCAAAACCTCGTCTCCACAAAAAACTAAAAATAAAAAATTAGCCAGACATGGTGGCACACACTTGTAGTCCCAGCTACTCAGGAGGCTGAAGCAGCTACCCAGGAGGTCGAGGCTGCAGTGAGCCGTGATTGTGCCACTGCACTCTAGCTTGGGTAACAGAGTGAGAACCAGGCTCAAAAAATAATTGAATAATAAATACTTTTCAATGTGTGCCTCAGAAGTACCTTAAGTTTGAAGAAGGATGCTCTCATAAGCAAAGGAAAAGTTTCCTTTTAAGAAAGCTTTGTGTCTCTATTACAGCTCTTACGGGACACCCTAAATGTTTTGGTTGACATACTTCATTGCAACTGCTGGAATTTTAGGCATGCTTGTTTTTATAGTCTGGTATTGAAAAAGAAAAACAAAAGAGCAGCCCTTGACAGCTGAAACGTAACCTGGCACTCATGACTAGATCTTGTTGTCCTCCTACTGGATGTGAGCAATATTGTAGAATACCAATCACAGACAAGGTCACTCTGAGGCTGTGATTAAAGTGAGACAAAAAGCAGTCACTTCATTTAATCTATGCACAGAATACGCACTGCTTCATTCACAAAGTACCAACAGTCCTCGCTCTTAGCTAGTGGCTGCTGCTTCCTTACCATTTACAACTTTAACCTCACTCTAGTCTGTTCTCCATATCCATGAGATTTAACTGAAATATGCATTAATTGAGAATTGGCCCTGCTTTATGACAGGCTCCAATCTAAAGCAAATCAGGCTTCCCTGGACTCTCTCCCAAGTTACCCAATCAAAGTCCAATTCCTAGAACAGATTTTCTTCCAATACCCTCATGCTCGGACAAGATGGTTCTTGATAGTGTGTATTGTTCCCATTGCAAGGAGTAATAAATGCAACTCAACTAGCCACAGGTGGGTTTCTCATGGTCTTTGGCTGGAGGTGTTAAGAATATATTAAGTATTTTCCAGAGAAAGATGCCAATTTCAAAATTTGAATTTCAAAGGTTTCTCACTTATTTCAAGACACTCTTTGGTAGGTACACGAGGATCTGGGGAATCTGGCCCCACCTCTTTCCTACCTCATGTGGTCTATAACTTATCTTCACTCCTTGCAGTGGTTTAAACGGTGGCTTACGCTGAATGTGGATGTGGTCTTATTTGGAATACTGTCTTTGCAAGCATAACTAAGTTAAGGATCTCAAGTTGAGATCATCCTGGGTTATCTAGGTGGACCCTAAATTCAATGACAAAGTGTCTTTAGAAGAAGAGGCGACACAGGCAGAACAGGAGAAACACTGAGAGGAAGGCAATGTGAAGGTAGAGACAGAGATGGAAGTGATAGGTTTCCTAGCCCCAGAATCTGGGAGAGAGGCATGAAAGGGAATCGCTTTCAGAAATTCCAGAAGGAACCAGACTTGCTGACGACTTGATTTTGGACTTCTAACCTCCAGCACTGAGAGAAAAGAAAATAAATGTTATTGTTTGATTCTACCAAGTTTGTGGTAGTTTGTGTATGAGAAAACTAAAACACTCCTTCCCCAGCCATACACAGCTACTTGTTTGCCCACGCTAATCCTCCATCCAAAGATGTTTTTTTCTCTCCTGCTTGTCTTCCTAACTCCTATCTATCTTTAAAACTCAGTTCAAAAGTCATCTCTCCCAAGAAGCCTTCTTGGACCTCCTCTGACTTATGTGCCCTCTCTTGTGTTTCCATAACAACCCGTGCTTTCTTGTATCCAGGCTATTTTAATCTCATATTATAATCCTGATTTTTTTGTCAACCAACCTAGGCCGTGATGCCTTGAGGGTAGGGACCATGATTTTTCAATGGGTACAAAGTTACAGTCAGATAGGGGGAATGAGTTCTGTGCTCTGTTGCACAGCAGGATGACTATGGTTAACAATATTGTACATTTCAAAGCAGCCAGAAGAGAGGATTTTTGAATGCTCTCACTAGAAAGAAATGAGAAATGTGTTCAGTGACGAACATGCTAAACACTGTTTTACATAATGTGGACATACATCAAAACATCACGCTGTACCCCATAAATATTGTGGAGGAACATGAGGCCTGATTAGGCCAGCATCAATTGGGTAAAATGGGTAAACTATTTTGAGTAAGGAAATCTCAGAATGAGATCACAAGAATTGTAAAAGCTAAATAGCCAGCTAAAAGACATTTGCTGCTGTTTCCATGACAAAGAGTGGTCACCTGTTGCAGTTAAACAAAAACCCACAATCTCCATTTGGCCCATAGCCTGGCCCATAAGTGACTTACAATCAATCAAACACCAACCAATCAGAACTATATCATTTGCATGGCAAGAACCAATTCATGATGGGAATCGTAAAACTCATCCTAACCAAAGAGAGTGTCAGACTTCACTGGGAAGAACCTCAGGCCACTGCCTCTTTGTAGCAGTTAGTAAGTCTACCTTTCTTAATTCATAACTGTCTTGGTGAACACTTTTACCCCTATGATTCTGGCCATACCATACACAGTCTGCCATGCACAGCAGATGTGTATAGTCATTATGTGTTGGTTAAAGACAAAATTTGTAAAAACAGGTTTTTGTGCATGGTGCCAGATACATAATAAATGTGAGATGAATGAATGAGTGAACAATTTATTTTGTTCAGAGCATTGTTTCGTGTCTCTTCATCTTTCAAAGTAATCATTTTGAGCATCTTTACCCATTTAAGGGGATGTGGTCTATACTAGGCAAACATGAACTATTGCCAGAAGCTGGAACAGACTGCTTCTAAGCCCTGGAATTTTTTTTCCTCTCCTTCTCTCTGCCCTCTACCTATCCCCATGAACCAATTCTAAGAGTTTTCCCTATTTCAACAGAGCCTTGGGATAAAAAAAGACAGACTCCAGAAAACAGCAAGACCCTGGGAGGTAAAGAGAGGAATACTGGAACTCAGGCACCAGATGAGAACAGGAGGAACTAGGAACCAGCCAGGGGAAGAGGCAGGGGAGTCTCTGTCCATACACAGACAGAAAAGAGACACAGTAAATATACTTTGTCTCCTATAAGTAGCTTTAAAAAATGTTATGTGTTTGCTTACCAAAAGGCACACAATTACAATAAGGAATTTGAGGCAACTCATGAATTCTGCATTATCTCACCCATCTTTTTCCTTGTTCTTAAGGTAGCAACATAAGAGAAGAAAAGAGGTGAGCGATGTCAGAATGCTTTTAAGGGATACTCAAACAGCAAGGCTAGACCAGTAAGAAGCAGAGAGAAAAATAAATAGTGCCAAGATCATAAGTTTAATAATATCTATTTATATAGACACTGCTCTGTTCCAGAAGGTTTTGAGGCAGTTAATAAAATGGCACAGCAAGTCTGTTCGATACCTTCTTGCTTTGATGATGTGAAGTTCTGAGAGTCGATGGAGAGGTAGAATAGCAGTGATTAACAGCAAAGGTTCTGGAGCAAGACTGCTGGGTTTAAAACATATGTGTATCACTTTCTAGCTGAATGATTCGGGGTACATTATTTAATCTCTCAGTGTTTCAGTTTCATCAACTGTAAAATGGGATAAATTCATAGGGCCACTTTATGGACAAAATGAGTTAATATATGTTGAATGTTTAGGAAATGCCTGACTTAGAAATAATGGATGGGAAATTTATAAACATTGACTGAGGAGTCAGACTTTCTGATTAATGTGATTTCATCCTTTTATCATCCTTCAGGAATTTCTCCCATTTTACAGATGGATGGATTGACACTCAGAACTAGTAACCTACCCAGGGTCATGAAATTTTAAAATGGCTGTGATTAGAGGTGAATCCAAGTTCCACTGGCTTCACACCTAAGTTCTTTTCTTTTTTTGTTTTGTTTTTGAGTCAGGATATCAATCTGTTGCCCAGGCTGGAATGGAATGCAGTGACAACGGGTTGGCTCACCGCAGCCACAACCTCCTGGGTTTAGGCAATTCTTCCACCTCATGCCCCTGAGTAGCTGGGATTACAGGTATGGGCCACCATGCCTGGTAAATTTTTTTGATTTTTTTTTTTTGTAGAGATGAGGTCTCGCTATATTGCCCAGACTTGTCTCAAACTCCTGGGCTCAAGCAATCCTCCTGTCTTGGCCTCCCAATGTACTGGAATTACAGGCATGAACCACTGCTTCTAGCTTAAACTTTTACCGTGACCCTGCTGTAATGCCACAATTTTCACCTATCCTCCCCTAGAGCCAAAATCTCCCCATGTTTTTGAGAGGTAAAGTGTCATAGTCAGCAATCATACAATTATGGTTTCCTATACTTTCTGTACTTCTCTGTCTTCATTTCCTTCCTTCTTCCTTTCCATATAGAGTCCAGAATATGGCACAACTCTAAGATAGATTGTACATGGGTCCTACATCTCCTTTCTTTTGTTCTCTAAATTTCAACACGTTAGGTAAGCCCCTCTGGGGAACGATGTCACAAAACTAAAATACACAATCCACTCATCAAACACATTTCAGCAAAGCTGGTTGCGCTTCTGCTCATTTGAAGAGCACAAGGGCAACTATGTGCAATGGATGTGCTGAAGTCATCTCATTCTATCTATAATCCCACTGGGCTCTTGTTAGCACTCCAACATGCAACTGAAAATGTAATGCCCATCCTGGATATATGCATGTACCTTTGATGTCCTTGTTATAGAGACATCCCTAACTCAGCACAGTAGGCCTGTCTGAGGCATCTCTATGGTGTCTGGAGAGACCAGAGCTCCAAATTCAGACAGATCTGGCCTTAAATCCTTGGTGTCATCACTTAGCAGCTGTTCAATATACCTCCACGAGTTTGTTTTCTCAAGTGATACTGATTGATACCTTTCACCACATGACTGCTCTGAAGATTAAAGATGACAAAGTATATAGGTATATTGAATCTGCTTAATGTGTGACAGTTATTAATACAATTTTTTGTGAAAAGATATAATGCCTACTACTGAAAATCCAAAACAAATGTTCCCAAGACCAATTGGAGAGAGGAAAGAAAAAATAAAATAAGCAAAAACTAGCTGGGTGTGGTGGCTCACACCTGTAATCCTAGCACTTAGGCCAAGGTGAGAGGATTGCTTGAGCCCAGGAGTTCGAGACCAGCCTAGGCAACATAGTGAGAACTTATCTCTACAAAAACACCACACACACACACACACACACACACACACACACACACACAAGTTAGCTGGGTGTGGTGGTGCATGCCTGTATTACAGCTTGGGAGTTTTTTGAGACTTTGACTCAAAAAATTTTAAAAATAAATTATTTAAATATATAAATAACAAAAACTAAAATAGGAGAAGAAAAGTTTCCCTCCATCCTTAAGGCATAAAGCCCCATAAATTACTCTTTTTTTTAATATCAATATTTTTTATTTTGATATTGTGGGGTACAGTTAAGGGTTAGATATACAAATATGCTTCGTTCAGGCACCCTTGTTGATAAGGGGTGTTTCTCCGCCCCCAGACAGATATTACTACCATTAATCCCACCTCCTTCCCCCCCCCCATAGTTTCCCACCACTGTCAGTCCTTTTCTTATAATATTACGATGGATGTTCAAGGTCCACTATATGAGTGAGAACATGTGATACTCAGATCTTTGTTTCTGTGAGAGGTCACTCAGTATTACTCTTTTAATTGACACTGCAACTGATCTGTGCTTAGCAACTCACCACACACTCACTCTCTGGGCAATGCTGGAGAGCTTTGAAATCAGTCAGTGAGTATAATGAACTCCAATTTTTCTTCAACAAGGGCAAAATTACAAACATGCTTTTCACTTCCAGACAATTAATTAATTTGTTTACACCATTTCTCTGCTTTGTTTTATTTCATAATTTTTTCCTCTCCACTTGCCTAATCTCAAGGGTTTATTAGTAACTTCCACAGGTGTTCCTCCAGGGTATAGCCGAATATAATTTTAAGGGCACATCATTAGCTTTAACGAATTTCAGATCAGGAAATGAAGAAATAAAATAGACCTCAAGGATAGCCCTAGAAGACAGTTTTGACAGTTTTCACAGGCATATATTAAATCCTTTCTTTAAATATTAGAGTGCCTGTCATAAAACACCTCTACTACTGATATCTAGAAGTGACCAATGGTTTTTTAAGGTATCTGGCCACAAGGAAAATTCACAGTGTGATATATGTGCAGCTTAAATATGTCTCATAGGAACCCAGGTTTCTTATCTTTCTGGGGTTCCAGGACATTTCCTGATTCATTCTTCCATAAATTATGTTTTTGTCCAAATGATCATTGCCACATTTCTATTATATACTCATACCTCCAGGTGTTCAACCACTAACAAGCCACTCTTGGCAGGCAGGATCGTTTATGACTTTTTCTTTTCTTGGTTTATTTTTGTCTTTGGGTTTTTTGTTTGTTTGCTTGCTTTTAAACCTTGCCATGTTTTCTCCTATAAACCCATGTTTTGAAACTCTGTTTCAAAAAGCCATGCAAAGTTCTGATCTCTGTTTCACTTAAAGGGTTCAAAAAGAGTTTAGAGAGGCTGTGTTTGAATATTCGCTTATTTGGTCTACAGATACTGCCTCCTCTAAAGCGTCAGATACTTTAGACATAAAACCTTGTTTAATAAATTAAGTTGATGTGATTATCAATCTTAAGAGACCTCATGCCCAAGGCGCCCCTTACAATGAAGCAACCAGCAGTAGTTCTTTATACAAAATATCGTATCTTCTACCATATCATATCCTACTCTTAGCCATAAATCAGGTAGCTAACCCAAGTACACCAATAGATAGTCATGCCAATGGCTACAGAGATGACTTAAATAAATCCATAGTCTTCTCTAAGCTGCAAGTTTTCATCTGAAGTATAATGCAACTATACTAGAATGATCTCTAACTCTTCCAGTTTCAACATGACATATCTTATGGTCCTTTATAAATTTCACAGGGAAAGATGGAAAACAATGGGAAGAAGAACCCAAGAGTATCCAAGTCTGGATGTTTTCCTTAGAGGCAAAAAAAAAAAAAAAAAAAATGTATTCAAAATAAGGGGCACATTTGCAAATTAAGTGCATGCATTAGATCTTAATTGCTACAAGTTGTTATCAATTACTATTAATTGCTATGAAGCATTAAGCAAGCGGAGTTTTACTTGAGTGGCTTCCCCAGCTCTGTCTATCCATTTTCTTCCCTCTTTTTACATATGTGGTAATTATTAGTTATTTGTAGAATGACCACATTATTTTACTATTACTAATTGCAACTATTATTGCTCTGAAATGCAACAAACCGATTTGGAAGCAAGGAGATTTATGTGTTTTTTAAACCTTACTCAAGATCACCAATATGCCAACATTTTTTGAATAGAACACTGAATTTGCTGGGAGGATTTTTGTTGTGTTTCAGATGCCAAAATACTCTTATGAGTACATGAACGTGGAATCCCCTGTCAAATTAAAGAGGTGGTGACACAGTAAATAATGTATTTTAGGAGATAGCAGCATAACTTTCACTACCAAATAGGGGATCTGAGTTGAACCAAGGTAAGCTCTTAAAACACAAAATCATACCTCTTCTGCATAACTGTTGGTAGTCAGAAAGCTGTTTTCTCTGAAGTAATTTTTGGCACTAGGGTAGTACATGACACACTAAGCACTGAATGAAACAAAAATATTAAGTTAAGAACTTCATCATCTGCTTGTTAAAAAGAAACAGCATAATGTACTGTTTAAAAGCCCAGAGTTGGTATGCTTCTTTTAATATGAACTCTACCACTAATGAGCTATGCAATATGAGCAAGCTCCTTAAGTTCTCTCTCAGTTTTTTCATCTGTAAAATGGGGGATAATAGCAATATCCACTTCCTCAGTGTTTTGTAAAAAATTGATAAGCAAATATACATACAAATTTTGAATAGAAAATGGTAAATATATGATAAGAGTGAAAATTAAAATCTAGTTTATTGTGATAAACTGGTATTGGACTTATCTATACTTACCTGTATTTCATACCTTAATTGAGATTTTGTTTGTTTGTTTATTTTGTCTTGTTTTTAGATAGCACCTTGCTCTGTTACCCAGGCTGGAGTGAAGTGGCATAATCATAGCTCACTGCAGCCTCAAACTCCTGGTCTCAAGGGGTCTTCCCACCTCAACCTCAGTCTCCCCAGTAGCTGGGACTATAGGTATGAGCCACCACACCTGGCTAGGCATGGGTCTTGCTATGTTGTCCTGGTCTCAAGTGTTCCACCCACCTCAGCCTCTCAAAATACTAGGATGATAGGCATGAGCCACTGTGCCCTCAAGTTTTCTTTCTCTTCTTCTTTCTTTTTTTTTTTTTTTGAGTTGGAGTCTCATTCCATTGCCCAGGCTGGAGTGCAGTGGCACACTCATGACCACACCAGCATCGACCTTCTGGGCTCCGGCGATCCTTCCGCCTCAGCTTTCCAAGTAGCTGGAACTACAGGTGTGCGCTACCATGTCTGGCTAATTTTTTATTTATTGTAGAGACGAGGTCTCACCAAGAGACCAGCCCAGGCTGGTCTCGAACATGCAGGCTCAGGCAATCCACTCACCTTGGCCTCCCAAAGTGCACAGGTTGAGCCACTGAGCCCGGCCAAGTTTTCTCTTTTTGTCATAAAAATTCAGGAGTCTAATTTAGGCTAACAGGAAAGATTTTGAGGGTTGCTAGGAAACCCTCCTCTATTACCAAAGAAACAGTCTCCCAAATGAAGACATCCTGAGAAATGCAAAAGTGCCTCAAATGTACCTTATTTAATCCAACAACTATTTTATTTGCTCACAGTGTCAATCACTTCAACGGTTCTTTCTTAATTCTATTTGAAAACATTAACTCAGTTGAGAAAGCCCTTGGGAGAGAGTGGAGAAGTGGATACAAGGGAAGAAGACCTCGGACATAGGTGTCCTCATATTGGTACACCTGGGTACCTAGACTTAGGGTACATCTCCACCTATTTTATTTCATAAACCACATAGAAAATGCTAATATTTGCACTGCACACAGCTTGGGCAGTTAAGACAGCTAATGACTGATGATAACTCTCTAGAGGCTCTGACTTCCTGTATCAGCAGAATACCTTAGGCTGAGGGGCTTGATTCCTCAGTACACTGTGTCTCATGCTGACATATGCTGGTCGGGACGTTCTGGCTTTAGAGAACTTCATGAAGGTCCAAGGCATGCGATAGAGGGCACTAAGAAAGAGGAACACTTCAATACTTCCCATCTTCCTCTTAGATTAGCACAGTGGTTTTGTAACTTGTGGTTCCAAAATATTGAAATTGATGGTCTGTTTAGATAGCCACATTTAAATATTAGTAGAAACCTTTTAAATGTGCAGCAATAATTAGGCTAGGCTATGCTGTGCTACAGTAACAAATCATCTGTAACTTACAAGCACACACACATTTTCTTCTTGTTCACATAAATGCTAATGTGGATTAGCACCCTACCTACATCTTATACAAGACCCTCTAAAATGCAAGACTATTAAAGCACAAAGAAGAAATGGCAGGAAAATAGAAAGATGGAGGAAATACGAGGATGAATCTAAGCTGCATCAGCCTAGAAGTGATGCATTTCCCTCCTGGTCATGGACTGTTGACCAAAATTTGCTCCAAATCTAACAGCAATAGAGGCTGGGGAATACAGAGAAAACACAGATAACTGATGAGCATAATTTCGATCCCACTTGATCAAAGTACTTTCCATTTTTATATCATATATTACTGTCTATTACTTGGTAACTGCTGTTGCTTTTCTCTTAGCAAATTAAATCTCAACAGAGACTCAACAGGTTTCCACTAAGTGCAAAATATTATAGGATAAATATAAATAAAAAACAATACTAATGAATGCTCAAGAATAGTATTAAACATGGTCTGAACCCATCTCACAGCTAGAGTGAGACATTTTTGATGGTTTTATTGATTATACTAAAGATCATACTTTAGATACACACAATGTTCTCATTTTCTTAATCCTGCATTCATATTGCTTTCTATTTGACCTTACTGGTGTTTGTCAAACCTCAATGTAACATTTTCTGTGATATGTCATCAATGTTTTGCTTTGAGTATTAAAATTAACATACTGTAAAAAAACCTCACAAGGCTACCCCTACCCACCCTTTCCCTACCTAGATATTGTGACATAGAAATATTGTTCTACTACTACGGGTATATCCCAATTTCCTATTTTTCTTTTATTAAGCTTGCTTAGATTAATTTTGCAGGGTGAAAGTGATTGAATGCTTTAACTGAGGTTTAAATCCAAGGCAATAAAATCCATGTCCTGAATTAAACAATATGCTCCTATGGATCAAGCATCTAGACTGCTTAGAGAACGCATGGGGCAGTCACACCCTTGGTTTCTACAAAGCTCAAAAATTAGGGTATGAGCATAAAATTAGACGAACTGAAGCAATGGGACTTTACTACTTCAAAGAGGATTGGGAAGGAGGATGAGTACAGCTAATTAAACTGGTATTTAAATACAATTTCAGCAAATGGGACTGGAGGGTTGAATTCTTATCTATCTAAGTGTTCAATGTAAATACTAGGACACTGCAACGTTTCTATTGGGAGATAAGAGGAAATGGAACCCAGATACGGAAAACATGAATGAAAATATTTGTTCATGGTTCTGTGAGTTAAACAGAATAAATCTAAAAATGACTTATTTTGGAGGGTTTGGTCTGTGCTGTTCTTATAATGCCCATCAGATCAAGAAACGGGGACACAATGAATGGTTTGCTAGTGCTATACTTATATGTCCCATTTTTGGTTTTTGTCTTTCTTTTTTGAGACATGTTCTCACTTTGTCATCCAGGCTGAAGCACAATAGCACAACATAGCCTACTGCAGTCTTGAATTCTCTTGACTCAGCATTCAGTGTAGCATGGACTACAGGCGTATGCCACCACACAGTGCTATTATTATTATTATTTGTAGAGACAGCATCTTTTTTTTTTTAGAGATGAGATCAAACTATGTTGCCCAGGTTGGTCTCGAACTCTTGACCTAAAATAATCCTCCCACCTAGGCCTCCCAAAGTGCTGGGATTACAGGCATGAACCACTCACTACTCTTGGCCTCATTTTCCATTCTAAAAAGAGTTCCAGCAAAGAATGATTTTGTTCACAGTTAGAAAACTGCTACTTCTGTCCCAGAGGATATAAGCGATATTGTTTTCCTTTTCTTGGTTTCAGCTAGTTTCATTAACCTTATTTCTTTTTTTCAATCACACCTAAAATCTGAATAGTCCCTTCAAAAATAAATAAATAAAGAAGAGAAAAAAATGAAGGACAATATTTTCCCCTTCAAATCCAAATACAGAGAGCAGAGCAAACAAGCAGAGAAAGCAGCATTGTCCACATAGAGACGGTATAGAAAGAACATGTTTCTCTCCACCTTTGTCTTGGAGCAGTCCAACGCATCCTTTCATGGCTTCTTGTGTTTTCATTTGTGCCTGAGCACCTAACCCCCCCACACCCACCCCTCCGGACATATGTCTAATTAAAATATTTTTAAATGGCTATTTCTATAAAAATAATCCTATGCAATTTAAAATGCACAGTTTCATTTTGCTTTGCTTTTTGTTGCCGATCTAAATCCTTCTTTTTTTTTTTTTTTTTTGAGTCAGAGCCTCACTCTGTCATCCAGGCTAGAGTGCAGTGGCACAGTCATGGCTCACCACAGCCTTGACTTCCTGGGGTCAAGCGATCCTTCTGCCTCAGCTTCTCCAGTAGTTGGGACTATAGGCACTCACCACCATGCCTGGCTATTTTTTTGTAGAGACAAGGTCTCACTGTGTTGCCTAGGCTGCTCTTGAACTCCTGGGTTCAGGTAATCCTCTCACCCTGGTCCCCCAAAGTGCTAGAATTACAGGTGTGAACCACCACACCCAGCCTAAATCTTCATTTTAAATTTGACCCTGTGTATGCTGCTTCTCCTGCACTAGCCTTCTGATAATTATGCCAAAGTTCTCTGGACACATGGCTCTGAGCAAATGTATATACAGGGATGGGGATGTGCAATTGCTTTTGCTCACACTTAGAGACGTTAATGAAACTGACTCTGGACCTTCTAAGCATGTTACTTTTTCAGGTATATTCAAGGTATTTTTAGGTATCTCCAGGTATTTCTCCTTCTACCTCCTTCTTGAACTACAGAAAATAAACCATGAAAATACAATTTCAAAGCAAAATGGAATGCATTGAAGTGAATATAAATAACCTGAAACCAAACAATGAATTACTTGGAGTTCTGTTGTTCAAGCAGCAAGAATGAACAGAGGTTGGCAGTTTTCAGCTTTGTTTGGCGTGATTCTACAAACTGACAAATTAGCTTCATTTTTATTTGATTTGACTAAGGGTTCAGAGGAATGAAAACTGACACACACACACATACACACAAATCCATCAAAATTGTCTCCTAGACTAGATTCCATTCTACTTTGTATACCGTCCCAAAATATTTAACAACAAAATTTCAGAGAGGTAAATTAATTTTTCTAGTAAAGTCTAATTGAGTTTACACATTTTAGAGATTTTTTTGAGCCTTCAAATTTATTTTTACTGCATTTTCCCACTTGAAAAATTGTCATTGCTGGTAGGACATGTGTTTTAATACTCAGTTAACTACATGGCTTAACTGTATTTTTTGTTTTCCCCATACATGTGGAATGGTCTTCTGATATAAGTGTTATGCTAGTCACTTAACGCATGTGCCCCCATTCTCAACTTTCTAAAAAGGTAAGGCCAAGGCTCACACATATTAAATACCTTGTTTAGGATGCATTGTTAATGAGAGACAAAGCTGGGATTTAAACCAAGATCCATGTGACACCAAACTATACTTTTTTGGTATGCTACACTTCCTCTTGGATGAAAGAGTTATTATATCACATGTTAAGTGGAAGAAAGAGGACAAAAATCAATGCATTTTTTTCCACCACACAAAAACATATCATGTTTAGGAAGCTCTATCTATGATAACTTTGGTCCACTTGTTTGTCAAATCATTTTCTAGTATCACTAAAAGTTTTAAGCACTACATTTAACTGAAAAAATTATAGAAAGTACTGTTAAACAAAAAGAAAGAATTAAAATCATCTGTACTCTCACTGTTCATTTTTAAGTATACTGTATATATGTCATTCCAGTATTTATTTGATGTAGGTATATTCTTACAGAGATGTAACTATATAAAAGCTTTTATATTTTAACTCGACTTTTTGCTACTTTATAAACATCTGTTGATATAATTAAATATTAATCTAAAATATTATTAAATTAATATTCTTTTAAAATATATTAAAGTATATTAGGTATATTAATGACATCAGAAAGTTTAATCTCACCTCTCGCTATATCTCATACAAAACTATAATAGTAACAACCATGATCTAGTCCAGCTAAAATGGATATCTGTGCTAACCACTCAATCTGATTTTAAATAAAAATTGATTTAAATTAAACAAATCTGATTTAATCGATTTGATATTGTTGGGTATTGGTCTTCTTTTCAAATAAGAATGTTCACAGGAGACTATAATAAGCATTCCTGGTGTTAAATCTTTGCCTACATTCAGGATTATTTCCATAGAATAAACATCCCCAAATGGAATCATTTGCTTAAATTCATAAATAGTTTAATAGAATTTTATATGTCTTCCAAATCTCCTCTTAGGGAGACTATAGCAATTTCTAATCCCACCAGAAACATTTGGAAAAAAGTGTTTTCCTGGATTGTTGCTAAGAATAGTTTTATTTTTTTTTAAATTTAACTACTACTATTTCTCTTACTATTGTCACCTGTACACTGAAATAAACAAGCATGAAATGTAATGAAAGGAAGGTGATTTTGTTCCAAAAGCTAGCAGGCAGATGGGGAAATGGCCAGCCTCATGCCTCAAAGAAACCATCTCAGATTTTTAGGCTGAGTTTAAGAGTTTAAAGAAAAACTTGGAAACATGGGGATGTGGCACAGGGTGTGTTTTGATGGCTTATCTTGGGTAGTGTTATCTTAGTTGCAGTCAGGTCTTATAACTCCTCCCGAGAGAGTCCCTCAGTCAGCCTGTTTTAAGATTAGTCTATGGGATTTCTAAGCAAGAATACAGTCTGATAAGTGTGCATGGTGAAGAGAAGTTTCTTTTTTTAATTTTTATTTATTTTTTAATTATTTTATTTTAAAGATGTGGAGTACAGCTCAGGATTAGGTACATAAATGGTCATCATACAAGTGAAGTTTGGGCAACAATTCGGGGACTGGCAGTAGTGGGACACTGCCAGGGGAGGGGGGTCTTATAACATCAATAAGGGTGCCTGAGCCCTAACCAGGCCAAGTGAGAAGTTTCTAAAACATGTTTCAAGGTTTAAGATTAAGAAAGAGGGACCGGGTTTGGTGGCTCAGCCTGTAATCCCAGCACTTTGGGAGGCCGAGGTGAGGGGATTGCCTGAGCCCACGGGTTTGAGACCTGCCCAGGCAACTTGACGAGACCTCATCTCTAGAATAAATCAAAAAATTAGCCGGGTGTGGTAGTTCATGCCTGTAGTTCCCATTACTTGGAAGGCTGAGGCTGAGGCAGAAGGATTGCCAGAGCCCAGCAGGTCGAGGCTGTGGTGGCCGGGAGCGTGCCACTGCACTCCAGTCTGGGTGACGGAATGAGACTCCAACTCAAAAAAAAAAAAAAAAAAAAGAAAGAAAGAAAGAAGGAGGAAAAAACTTTAAAATAAATTTTAAGGTTGAGATACTTGGTTACATTATTACTGTTTTTCATTCTTTCTAATATGATAAGCAAAAAAAGGAAGAAGAAAAATTGTAAACTATCTTTCTAATGGCATCATTTACTTTCCCTATATAATTGTTTATGGCAGCTTAATATTTTTGAACCTTCTTGTCTCGAGTATTTTTTTCATGCCTTCCTTCTGCTTGGAAGATGACTTTCCAACTAGCCTCTTTTCATCTTTTGGATATCCTCTAGAAAGCCTTTTCTAATCACCATCCCTAACCAGAAGCATCCCCCGCTTAAATCCTAAGGTAGTTACTCTCATAACTACTTGTTAGATAATTAATCATGTACTGCTTTGTGGCTTCTCTAAGTTTTGCTATGTTTTGCTGTCTTAAAATGTTGCTTAGTTTTGAATCATGTAACTTTCCCCTGTGTAGGCCAGCCTTTTCTTTTTCTTCCGCCCTCCCTCCCTCCCTTCTTTCTTATTTTGTAGCCCACACTCCTAGTAGATCTAGTAGAGTGACTTACATTTAAAATTTAGTAAATATCCACCATGTTTGTTTCATTCCCAGCACTTTTAGCTGTGCATTGGTGCCTATACTTCCTGCCTATACTTAGCTCTCTCCCTCATGATTCTGAACTCTAGAACAGCAGGTCTATGTCTACGCAAAACCAAGTCTCACCCTGTATTATCTGGTACATGGCAGGCACCTAAAAAATATTTTGTGTTGGTTGAATAGAAGGGGCATATAAATTTATCATGGAAAAGATTCTCCTCTTCTATTCTGATGAATACATGATCAGGAGCAAATTTCTTAGGCCTTGATGAGGTGAGTGCTAACACTGTATAGGATAAAAAATGTAGTTAGTCCAGCGCTTTGGGAAGCTGAAGTGGGAGCATCACTTGAGCCCAAGAGTTCGAGGAGGCATTGAGCTTTGAGTGTGCCACTGCACTCCAGTCTGGATGACACAGCAAGGTAAGGTCTCTACAAGGAAAAAAAAAACCCTAAAAACAAAACAAAAAGAAAGGCAGAAAGCTCCTAATATGCCTGCACTGTTCCCTGCCCCAAATGAGAATAATATACCACTTTCAGTCTGTCAACACAGACTTAAAACATTTATCATGCAAATAAGACAGGGATTTAAGGCAATAAAACTTAACGTTAATGATGGGAATGTAGCAGCCAACAGGACTCCTTCTCCCCACTTCACAAATCAAGTACAACGCTGAAGAAAAAATGAACACCACGCCCTGAACACAGAACACTTAGACACTGACCAGGAAGAGCCATTTAGTGATACAGAAAGGGTATATTTTAGTCTGAGCTGACTGATTCATTTGTGGGGAATGGTTGTGGCTGCATTTATTTTATGGCTGCCAATATTAATAGGTTGGCAGCTAACAGGAAAAATAAGTTTCTTGAGCGTTCAATTTCAGGAAGAGTAAAGTGGAACTCATTAACAACAGGCCAATCATGGGAAATTCTGATTATGAGCTGGAGACTTGTACCCCCGTCCTCCCCATGCAAGTAGAAAATAAGTGGCCCTTTTTAAGTCTTACATTGGAACCAGCAATAATAATTAAATGAATATATTTTAAAAGGGAACATTTCTTAAGATAGTCTTTTAAAAAATTACCTGGAGGGCAACCCCCTGGGTTCCCCTTCCACTGTGGGAGCTTTTCTGTCCTCTCAATAAATCCTGCTTTCTCAAAAATTAAAAAAGTACCTGAAAACCCTAATGGTGATATTGAACCTCAAAAAATTATACCCCAAAGTAATGGCTCAGAAGCACAGATTTTTCTCTGACCTTCTCCTGCCCTCTTATTTCTCTGGTCCATTATCTTCTAAGCTAGCCATAGAAAGTAGGATCCCTCATCCCCAGCATAGGTCACAGTACCCAGTCTCCCCCAAGCTAGTCAAAAAACAGAAAATGATTACTCTAATTTTTCCTCTGCCTTTTTGCGTAAAAAATTGGCCACAAAGAAATTACCTGACCTACTTTGTTTGTAGGTTGTTAAGACCACCATTCCAGAGAGAGTCCTGCCCCACACCCCGAAGGAAGGAATGATGCTTAGAGAGGCCAAAATGAATCTAGACAGATAGGCCTTGCTGGGTTTCTCCACTCTAGATCCCACCCCTTCTGTCTAATCCTATTTCAAAACAGCTGTCCATATTTTGTACAAATAGGAACAATTTTTTTCTGTATCTTTGGGTCTTCATTCTGAAGGCACCCATGTATACATGTAAAAAAAAATTTGTATGTTTTTTCTCCAATTAATCTGCCTTTGTGAGTTGACTTTTCAGTGAACCTTCAGAGGGAAATCTCTCCCTTGCCCCTACAGTGATATCCAGAATTCCTGTTCACAGTGATATCTATTTTGACAATATTCTCATCAGAATTATTTTATGAATTTGACTTCTTCATTATCAGCCAACATATTCTTTGTCCAGATTTGTTTCAAGTACTAAGAAAATGTATAATGAAAATGTCAAAAGGAGCATTCATGCCCCCAAGGGATTGGCTCCCTACTTAGAGAAGTAAGGTCCACTTAGACAGTTTTCCACACTGAAAATAATGGTTGTTAGTTAAAGACGAGCAGCCTGAAGCCAAAGATTGTGCATAGTCCTGAAGGAAAGCCCTCAAATTTTACTGCTTGTCTTATAAGTTTAGAAGGAAAGACAACCAAATGAGGTGATCTCTCCTCTAGTTGCTTCTTCCACTGCAAACACAAAGGGAATCCAGAGTCATGGGCCACTGGAAACGCCACATCTTGTTTTCCTATTTAGATCTCTGCCTTTGTTTGCTAAGGTTCAAAAACATGCAGGTGAGACCTGAACTCTCATCCACAAGATAGTTTTGTCAAAGATAATCAAAAAACAATAAATGCTGACACAGATATGGAGAAAAAGGAACACTTATACACTGTTGTTGGGAGTGTAAATTAGTACAACCTCTATGGAGATGACTCAAAGAACAAGAAGTTGATCCACCGTTTGATCCAGCAATCCCACTACTAGGTATCTACCCTAAGGAACAGAGGCTATTACATAAAAAAGACATTCTCATGACCAATTTTTTTATTTGAGCAGCTGATGAGGGTAGGTTTCCTATCTAGGGTCAGTATTAAGCAATGTCAGAAGGAATTAAAGAAGTTACTGTAGCAGTTGCCCTCTTGAAACTTGAGGGAACATAGATGAAGGCAGCCCTTGAGTTCAAAGAGCATCACCCTATGGTGGAAGGATCTTCTACTTTACAGAAAGGTAAAAGAAAAGAATAGTGAGACTCCTGAGTCTGGGGAATGCCTTTGTATTCTGGCTACTCAACTAACTGCTCTGTGTCTGAAACAAATTGTTATGAAGTTACAGACTTATCTAACCCCTCTTAGCGCCTAAATCCCAACTCTACCTTGCCCCTTCATTACCTAATTCAGGTTGAAATCATGTAGCAAATGATAGGGCTTTGAATTCTGATGACTCTATAATCTCTTTCTCATTTTTTTTTTTCATTTTTGCAACAATAAAGCAATTCTTGAAATGACAACTGACAGCAGGGTTATGCATGGGCAGCGTCAGCTGTCAATCTCAGAAATCTTGAGCCATGTGTGCCATTTTTCCTTTAATGGAGGTGGAAGGGAGGCATTTAACTAATACAGTAATTGGAATAGATTTTTTCCCCCATCACTACATTTTCAAGGAATTGGCTCGTTAGACAGCATGGTGGACAGAATCAATTAACATCTTCAAAACAAAGCTTGCTTTATCTATTTTATATGCAAACATGGCAAGAGTCAAGCTGAGACCCTATTAAAGCTTTGCTCCTTTAAGGTAACAGCTCTCAACATGAGAATGAAAAGATTTTTGACTATTAGGCTGCAACATATTTTTATTTTGTACTTACTGAGAATAACTGCATTGAGGATATTAAGAACCATGTTGCTACCTGAAATTGAATTAAGGAGATGACAAAAGATCAGCAAACAAAAACAAACACACAAAATAAAAAACTCCTAATTTCAGAGTTTTACCACTGTTGGTCCAGCGAGTTCCCACCAGTGAACACTATTATGTTTCCATCCCCAGCCTCCAATGGAAATCCCACAATCCTTTCGGAAGTGGTTTATAATGCTATTCAGTTAGAAAAGAAAAAGAGCAACCAACCAAGAGGAAAACAAGCTAGAAAGAACGAGAAGGAAGTTGGTTGTCTGATAGTCACTGTTTCTGTGATACAATGCAAATTTGCCTAGAAAGACAACATGTTTTGCACACAGTTGACTGAAGATGAAAGAGCAACAAGTGGAATTTGACAGGGCAGTTTTATTTTTCATAATGCTTGAAAAAGGATTTTGCTCAAACTGAAACTAGCTAAATCTGGCAGCTTTTGCCTGATTAAATTATGGTAGGGCTCCAAGATGCAGCTTAAAACTCATGAGATCACAGAAAACTCCCCATGGAGCAGCTGAGGAAGAAAAGGTTTTGAAACTATAGTGAATATCGACTAGATTTGTGAAGGTTTCCATGAGATCCTTGGGAAAAAGACAGTTCACAGATTATAGGCATGCAGAAATACATACCCCAGAACTACAATGTTCCTTCTTCAAAAGAGTCACTACCTTGTTTATCTTTTAAAATGACTAAGATATCCTAAATTCTTGCTTTTTCCTGCCTCATGGGAAGGCAGTTAGAAATATAGTCCTAGCATAAAATGAACTCCATTATTATTCCATAGATTTATTTACTTGTCTACACCAAAGCTACAGGGCTGCTGGTGACGTTAGTAGGATCAGTGAAGGCAGCTACCAATAGGACAGGCTTGTGGGAGTGCATTGTGAGAGCAGAGGACAGGACTCAAAGGCTTCACGGAAGGGAAAGTTCATAGACTCCTCTGCAACCCTATGAGCAGCTATAAGTGGATATCTCTCTTTCTGCTTCACACAATTCAGCAGCTTTACACTGTCCTCCTGGAAGAAATCCAGGCTCCTTAGTATGTCAGGTTCTTCATGCTCTATCTGCTCCTACACCTTCAGTGTCAACTTGAATGTACTTCTTTCCTTCTGCACTATAGTTAACCTGAACAACTCATGAGAGAAGCACCATGATCTCTTTTTTAACAAACCTCCGTTGCTTCTGTCTTGAACCACATTCTTTGTCTATATTTTCCTGACAACCTCTATTAGAGATTAAACATTGGCAATGCCTCTTCAAGAAAAGCATCTCTGACTCACTAGGATTATATTAGTCAGTTTTCAGAAAGATCCTCACAATGAAAAGGAAAGTATGGCCCAACATCTTATATCTAGCCGAACTATACTCAAGTATAAAGTCTACAAAGAACATTTAACTTCAAGAACGTTGAGGATATAGAGGAAACTATCAGGAAATGGCTTTGGTCAACCAAAACATGACTGGAGTAACTATGAAAAAGAGATTGGAGATAAGGACAGAATATAGTCCCTGAAAAATTCTGTCTAATCTAATGAGAATATGTGGCAGACCAGAGTAAAAATGGAGTATGCTCTGGTAATACAGAAATAATACAACCAAAAATAGTTGGGAGAGGAAAGAAGGTAGGAAGTAGAGTAAATTCTTTGATTGCCAAGAGTCAAAGGATTACATATAAAGGTGTCAACTCAATTAATGGTAATACATGCACATTCTTTTCTGTATTAAATACAAGAAAGATTATGATTCACTGCTCATAGTAGAGAGCTAGTGCATATTCATTAAAGTGACATTTCCCAGTATTTTTCAAATGAAGGCTCAAAGAGAAACTGACATATTTACAGAGACTGAGATAAGCGGACAAGATTATTCATGGCCAGAGGATCTGTGCCAGTGCCCCAAGTGGTATACTGGATGAGAAGCTTTAGTTTAACATTTTCAGCACTAAAAATATTATATGGTATAATTGCAAAAGTGACTACAAGGGAGAAATTATAAACTCTCTTAAATAGCAAAAACAAACATATGCACATGTACAAGACAGGCCACATAGTTAAAACAAACAAGCAAAGTGTAAGATAAAGAGAAAATATATGATAAAATAATATTAGAGGACTAGGACTAAATATGTCTATCACATCATTAGACGTAAGTTTGCTTAACTAACCTATTAAAAGATAAAGACTTCCACATTAGATCATAGGGCAGAACCAACTCTATGCCACGAACGACGAGACTTGTTTTAAGAAATAACTCATTTAGAAAGTCCACCAAGGCATGGTGCCACCAAACCATGTCAGGAGAATGCAAATAAATATAAATTAGTGATAGGGATCTTAAAATCAGAGAATGTGGTATTTAGAATAAAAAACTTAATTGAAAAAGACAGTTTGATTTAAAGTGCTAAAAGATGGAATTCACAATGAGGCTTTAACCATTCATGAAACAAATGATATAACAATATTTGGATAACAGAAAACTCAAGATTTATCAGAAGAAGCAATTAGCAAAAAGCTAGAAATAGGTCACTTTCCACTACCTTGTTTATTCAATGACAGATGTAGTAGTCAAAAATAAGGACATAATTGGCCCAAATAACATAATTAATAAAGTATATTGAGCGAGGTATTTAAAAGAAAAACTGCAATTTCTACTTTCCAAAAGAGGAGAAATAGCATAGCACTCATTTTCTGGTCACAGTGTAATAAGTAGAAATTAACAACAACAAAAAAGTACAAGTCCATTCCAATTGAATATTTCAAACCCTCTCTTAATTCTTGGGTCACATGAACTATATACCAAATTTGCAGATTGTCTAGAAAAACAAAAGTATAAAAGCACCACATACCATAATCTATGGCAAACAGCAAAAGCAGCACTTAAAGGACAAGCTCTAGGCTTACAGGTTTATATCAATAAGAGACAAGAAACTAAGTCAATGTAATATTTTAACACAATTTAAAAAAACACAGGCCAGGTGTGGTGGCTCAAGCCTATAATCCCAGCACTATGGGAGGCTGAAGTGAGGAGATTGTCTGAGCCCGCAGGTTCAAGACCAGCCTGGGCAACTTGGTGAGACCTCATCTCTACAATAAATCAAAAAATTAGCCAGGCATGGTAGCGCGTGCCTTAGTTCTGACTACTTGGAAGGCTGTGGCGGATGGATCACCTGAGCCCAGCAGGTTGACATTGGGGCGGCCGTGAATATACTACTGCACTCCAGCCTGGGCGACAGGGTGAAACTGCAACTCAAAAACAAAAACAAAAAAACCCACAAAATATATTTTATGTTCCATTCGCCCGAAATTTTGCTTCTCATCCTCTTGCTTTGAGTCTGTGAGTGTCCTTTCTGGTGAGATGAGTCTCTTGGAAACAATATATTGTTTCCTCATGATATTTCATCCATTTTGCCATTCTATGTCTTTTCAGTGGTGCATTCAGTCCATTCACATTCATGCTAATTATTGAAATGTGAGAGTTTATTCCTGTCATGAGATTCTTATAGAGTTGTTATTTTTCCTGAAAATATATTTTAAAAAACATAAAAGACCAGTTTGCAAAGGTAAAGGAATTTCATATTCTAGAAAATGCAAATGTTATAAAATCAATATATCTTAAAATATCTGTTTTGAAAAAAATTAAAAAGAGTAAAACATTAGATAATCTCACCATGAAAAAGAGAAAGAAAACTGCAGACACATGAAACTCAAAAATAGTAAGTAGAAAATAAGTACAGAAAATGAGACAACTTGGTCACTCTGTGCAAATACATTTGAAAACTTGGGGAGATACAGAATATTCTAGGAGAATGTAATTGACTAAATGGAATTCTAAAAGAGACACATATTCAAAGGACATTCATTTTCATAAATGAAAAGGAATGAGGAAGCTGTCAGTCACCTGACACCCCCCCCCCCAGGAAAAAAAAATTGATTTCACAGAGAAATCATTCAAAGTCTTTCTAGAGTAGATAATTCTAATACTAAATTAACTGCTCAAGAGCATATAAAAAGAAAATAAATTATTTGCAGGAGAAATCTGGCTTCACATTATAAAGAATACTCAAGATGAATGGGATTTTATTTGAGAACTTAAAGACTAGACCATGCAGTGTTAAGAAACCACAGGGTTGTATATATTTCCAAAAGTCAGCATCTTGCTTACTGTGGAAACATCAGAATCATTGTTACTAAAGTCAGAAACAAGGCTAAGGTAACTATAATATCATTATTGAATTATTAGCCAATGCAATTAAGATAAACTGGAGATAGAAAAATGGATGATAAAAAGCTTTGAGGATGATATGACTGAATACATGGAGGTCTCAGAAAGAACAGCTGAAAATGACCACTATCAATAAGTAAATTCTGCAAGGTAGTAGAGCGTAGAAGTAGCAAGCCTTAATTTATGACTTTCATATATATACTAACAGTTCATTAGTAGATGTAATGAGAGGAAAAAACATTTATAATTAGATACAAAAAAGAAAATCTTTTAGAAATAAACCTAACAAAATGTTGAGATTCATATAAAATATAAAATAAAATCCAAGCAAAAGGAAAGACATTTTGTGTCTCTAAATAGAAAGATCCATAAAGGTCATAAAGATTACAATTCTCCTTACTTTATGCGTCGGTATTATCTCAATTTAAAAATATATATACATATTAACTAGAGAAACTGATCTTAAATCTTGTATAGGAAAAAACAAACAAGAAAAATCAGAAAAACTGTTTTAAAAAGCGTAAAAAGGGAGAGAATTAGTGCTTTCGATTCAGAAATCTACTTTGGACTTAGCAATGGAAAAATGTGCACGGACAGAAAGACCAATGAAGCAGAATAAAAGTCCATAAATAAAATGCTATAGAAGAATCTCAAGTGGGAAGTGATGGGCTATACGAACATTGTTATTGAGTACCCACCTGGAAAATAAATAAATAAATTTGTATCAACACTTCACATTCTATACAGGAATATATTCTAAATTATATTTTTAAAAAGAATTATATAAATTAAAAAACCATAATATTGCAATAAAATATAGATGGGGAAATTACAACTCTTGAATACGAAGGTTTCCTTTCTAACTAAGCATCAAAATATAGACTCCATATTTGAAAAGTCTAATAAATGCAGATAAAAACTGAAAGCTCAGGGGTAAGAGCTATAAGCAAAATCAAATGACAAACAAAAAACTGGGGGAGGGACGTGAGATCTGCAAGCTATGTCACAGAGAAAGGGTTAGTCTCTCTAGCAGAAATCAAGAAAAAAACAAAACCATCAAACCACTACAAAAGTGGGCAAAATATATCACTAGATATCAATAAGTCAGAAAAGATTTATAAATGGATCTTAAATATATCAGGAGATGTACAACCTCACTCATCATAAGAAAAAGAAAGTAAAACTACACTGAATTTCCATTTTCACATACCATATTGACAAATTTCCAAAAGTCTGTCAACACGCTCTGTTGGTGAGGTGTGGGGAAGCACTTTCATTCATTAAAGGTGGGCTGTGAATTTGTACAACACTTACGGGGACAATGTGGTAATACCTATATCTATTAAAATTACAAATGCATATACCTCCTAAACTAGTAATTCTATTTCTAAGAATGCATCCTACACATATCCTTAAACATGCATATAAATGAAACATGTATGAGGTTAACTGCAATATTTTTTGCAAACAGCAGAGAAATGGTTAAATAGATATGGTGTGTTCATGCAGTGAAATATGATATAGCTGTTAAAAGGGGGGGGTGAGGAAGTCCTCTATGTTCTGATATGGACAAACAGCTGAGATATATTAAAATAGAAAAGCAAAATGCAAAATTATATATACCGTATGCTATTAATTGTTTAAAAGGAGAGGCTATGAGACTATACACTCACATTTGCCTGTACACGTATCAGAAAATTCTAGAAGCTCATAAAACCAATAACTGATTGGTTTTTGAGTAGAGGAACAGAAATGGGGAGCATTAATAGTTTTTTTCTTTTTTCCTTTTGCAACAATGTCATCCGTTCAAAAACTTAAAAAACAAATTAAATTTAAAAATGAGAATCTGCCATCTTAATAGCTAGGAGAGAGAATTATTAAGAATGCAACATCCCCCAAGTTGAAAACATATCCGTCTATCCAGCATCTCAGAGCTCTATCTATCCAGCATCTCACAGCTTGTAGTGCTCTGAACATTCCTGCTAGTTGAGCAGGCAGTGGCAATTGGATTTTTAAATCATATTTACACACTCTCTTGTGTCTGGAGAGCACCTGAGTCCAGTGTCTGGCCCGGACAGTGATTGAGGTCGCCTGGAAAACAAGCAGCATTAACTCTGCTACAAGCCGGAGGCCTTCTAACTCGTGCGGCTTACTGCCATTTGCTCTCACTCTGGTCCCCTGGTTGCCTCTGTGCATTTTGGGGCAGGCCAGCTGGCTCAGCCTCCTCATGGAAATCAACTTTCATTAGATGGAGCGCTAATGACTTAATTGATCTGCAAAGACCTAAGCTTTGTAGTGCCCCAGAGGAAAAGAGCCAGAGGCCTGGCTCCCTGGAGTTCTGAGACATCTGTAAATTCAAACAAGTCTCTCTTTCTCTAGGGGCAGTTTAGCTTGAAAGGTCACAGTCTACAAGGTACTTTCCCTGTTGGCCCTCCTTGTACTCTTAGCCAAGCTTTCTGTAGCCCAAATGTGTGTTTTGGAGTTTGTGGGCCCTGATTTAAACACACAAATCCCCCAGAAGGAAAGAAGAATCCTCTTTAAATAGCATATGCATTTTATGCCAGGCTAAACACTGCTACCCACTTCCTGCCAGTTTTCCCAACGAATCAATGCAGAATTGCTCGCTTATCTGTCAAAGTGTCATTATCCATTTACGAAAAAAGAGCCTTTTCCCCTCATACTTGGCACACCTCAAGGTACTTTGTAAAGGAGAAAAGTTAGATTCTTGTTATATAGTTTAATTCCAGAAAATTAAACAAACCCCAAAGAAGAAAAGGAACAAGGAGAAGGAAGGAAGGGAAGAAGGAAAGAATGAAGGGTGGGAGGGGTGGAAGGGGAAAAGGAGAGGTGGAGGAGGAGGTGGAAGAGGAAGAGGAGGAGAGAAAACAAGATGACAGACTAAGGAGTATGCACAGTTAAGAAAATAGTCCTTGTTATTGGGAATGTGGTGGTCTCTCTGAGGTACCATTTGCCTTCACTGAAGTCCTGGTCACCCTGCTTCCAGGAATGCTGTCAGCAGATGTCCTTAGCTGCCATTCTCTTAAGGGTTAAACTCAGCTGCAGTGGCCTTTCTGCAGCTGAATCTAACCCTGAAAGTTTGCTGCCCCATCCTTTTCCCAGAACTACCCACACCCAGTGACTGAACGTTGCAGGAGCATAAAAGCCTGGCCTCCTCTGCCCAATGCAGGACGATTTTGAAGGGCCACTCTGTCTCCAGAGCTCCTTGTGAAGTTGGCGGAGGCTGCCACTGAACCTGTGGCAGTCCACCTTCTCCCCATGCCCATCCTGCTTCCTTTCTTTGTTTCACTAGGGCTGATCTCAAGGGCATGCTGTAATAAACACCCTGCAGCTAAACTCTGTCTATGAGTCTACTTCCCAGGGAGACCACGCCTAAGAGGGAGGCCAAGAATGCCAGCTGTTTTACGTCTAACTCCCTCTATCCGAGGCTATGCAGTAGATGTTATCTCTCTTTCTTTTTGAATAAGGGAACAAAGACTGAGGAAGTTAAATAATTCACCTTAGGGTCCACAATGGTCAGCTGTGGAACTAAGATTTAACCCAGAGAGCACATGACTGGAAAGCACCTACTTTTTCCATGCCAACACATTGCCCCCTCGTCAGAATCAGTGAGGGAACAGGTAGCATTCCATAAGTTTTTGACAAGAAGCAGGCATTTGACATCCACCTGCAACCCGGAGCCCTCACTGCCATTTTTCTGTCAGGAAGCAGCAGAATTCACATGACCTGAAGTGTCTCTTGTACTGAGTCCTCTGCAATTACCTCACTAAGTGCACCATGGTTCCAGCTTCAGCACCCAGTGTAAAATCGTTCAACCTGAAAGTTGTGACGCAGGTAGCAATTCCTGATTCTTTCATCATTAGAATTCTCCAAAATGCATCTAACAGAATGGTCAATAAATCCCCCACATAGTGCCCCTGTGTCTATGTAGGAAAAGTTTAGGCTAAAGGGTTATTATTGCCAAAGAAGTTGATGGAGGCTTTCTAGGTATTTCTTTCTCTGGGGACATCCTCTATAGCTCAGGATCAGATAACAACGGCAAAAAGGAAGCTGAGAGCAATAATATTATTTTTGCAGTCCTAAGTTGTGGAAAATGACAAGCAGATACCATTCTACTTTCAGCTATAAACTGATTATACAGTGAAGATATAGAATCTTTTGGAGAGGGGCTTGAATTTTAAGTCAATACTAAACTGTAAAATGCTGCTTGGCTTTTCTATTTTCTCAAGAATGGGATGGATACAATCATTGCAGAAAGAGAGTAAGTATTTGAAGGAAGAATGTTAGGCGGGGATAAAAATGAAGAAAACTTTATATCTATATTTACATTATATGTATATCTATATCCCTTCTACTCAACCTCTCATTTAATCTTTCCTGATTCAGTTCTATGAGAGACAAGGTTGTTTAGAAGCAGTAATTGTTGTTTAGATATAGTATGTTAATTTTCTGTATTTTTGCTGTATTTTCACATATTGATTTGCTCTATTTAGTAATATATGATTGTGTACAATCCGTTGAAATATAAATATGAATTTATTTGTATCAGGACATTTTAGATTTTTGAACAGCATTAAACATAGGAATGCCCCTACATGCTGCCAGCAGGACGGGTTTCTCGTTATCAAATGACTAAATAGGAGGCCAAATTATTTTGCAAAATTTGCACCCATAGTCCTGTGATTTGGTGGCAAGAATGTTATCAGCAGAGCCATTAGTGCCATAGTAACCTCTGTCTTTGCACATTTGCAAATTACAGATTCACATCCTTGCTCTGATTAGCTCCTGAAGTGCTGAACAAGAACTAGTAATTATGCACTGCAGTCCACTCTCCTGACAGACTGACATTACAATTTGCATCCAAGTCCATATAGCTACAGAATGTAAAAGTATGATTGAATGAAATTAGTTCATTTGGGTCCACTTGTATTAATGGAATGTGTCATTTATATTGCAGAACTGGTTTTGTCTTTTATTCACTGTGTGTTCAGTTTCCAGTGCTAAGGACAGCTTATTCCCTCACTGTGCCAGACTGAACAATTGCTCTCCCTGGGGGCTCATGGCAAAGGGTGGGTTAGTGGGTGGTGAAATGTCCTCAGAGTCAGAAAATCTGAATTACTGTCCCGAATGTGCTACCAACTCTTTTGATAATATTAGACATGACTTCTTATAACTAGATACACAAAACAAGCAGGTAAAATGCCAAAGTACCTAGTTTGTCCACCATTACTGCAAGAGTCAAGAAATATAGTATATTTCAGGAAAAGTATTTGATTGCAAAAGATCATTCTCCAATGTTTGAACACCTCAGAAAAAAAATGTAGCGTATGAATTACCAATGATTCATTGACCTTTCTTCTGCATACACTATCCTTAAGGGGTTATGTCCCAGGTTACCCAGCAAATCCAGGCATATTTAATTCATTTTTTTCCTATTGTGTTTTTTCCTTGTTAATAATTTATCTGTAAATTCTTACATATTAATATGTCTCTTCCTTTTGCTAAGATTTTAAGTTGTTCATGATGTTTTATTAGATAATCACAGATACACTAGGGGAGACCTCCAAAACCCGGAATTATCTTTTGGAGGGCAGGCCTCTTATAGTATAGGCCTCCCCACTAGATAAAGTGTTCTAGGAACACATTGGTATCAGTGTGCCAGCTAGTGTTGTTGTGGGAGACTGTGTTCGGCTTCAGTGAATTTTTGGAGATTCTTTCAACACGTTTGCCCATTTCATGATGAAAGATTTACAAGAACAACCTACCTACTCTGTGCTGAGTCTTCAGCAGTTTTTGACCAAAAAAATGGCAATGACTCCCATGCCTCACCCTCCCTATTCACCAGATCTTGATCTTGCCTTAAACGACTTCTTTTTGTTTCCCTGGATGAAAAAAAAGCCCTCAAAGGGAAACATTTTGTCAATGTAGAAAAGGTGAAACAAAAACAGCAGAAGCACTAAAAGGCATCAACATCGATGTCGTCAAAAACTGTTTTGAGCAGTGGAAAAAGTGTCTTGATAGGTGCATTGCATTAAATGGAGAATACTTTGAAGGTGATTGAATATTAAACATGTAAGAATAAATACACAATTTTTAATAAATAAATTCCAGGTTTTTTGCTCCCCACCCCCTGTACGTAAGTCAACAAATATTTCCTCCACCTTCTTTTGGAAAAGTACATGGGTGTCATGCCATACAGAACAGATGATAAAGAGGTGATTTCTGACCTGTAAGAGCTTCCATTCTAGAAGAGAGAGACTATGGAGCAAGTACAGGTATCATGGTGATCATGAAGAATGGAGGCACTGAGTACTACAACACGTCTAGGCACTATAATAAACATATTAGTAATACTATTCAATGTGTTAGACATATTAAAGGGTGTGCTGCAGTCCCACTATCATGCACTAGCCTTGTTTGGCCAGTGTGTCAATCTTGAAATCAATAAATTTCACCACAAACAATATTGTTTGTATTTGGGACAAGCGTCCCTCATAAAGAGAAATTGTATTATATTTTTGCACTGAGGTTTCAACCATTGATTGGTCACTTAAACTATTATTTTCTATTTCTATACTTTTATAACCATAGTGATAGATAACATTTTTTATAGAGTACTTGTTTTATGCCAGGCATAATTTTATATGTACCATCTCCTCCCAACAGTCATCTAGAAAAGGTCCTATAATTGTCTCCATGTTGTAAATCAGGAAACAGGGGATTGGACACAATAGAAAAATGTCCCAAAGGTGGGACATGATCTCCCTAAATGTTCACACTCTAGAGCATCAGTGTTCAACCTTTTGGCTGCCCTGGGTCACATCGAGTAACCTTTTGACTTTCCTGGGCTGCACTGAATAAAGAGGAATTGTCTTGGGCCACACATAAATTATATAATAAAATTAGTGTATATACATAATAAAACTTCTTTTTTAGTATGCTTTAATTATAAAGTTTAGGAAAATGAGAACAATATAAAACCAGTGGGAAATATGACCTTGTTTTTATAAAACTAATCTGTCAAAGTTTGGTTCGATGGACGTGGTTTCAATTCTTACTGAGTTCTTAAGATGCTCATCAGAAATGTTTGTTTGAATTTTGCTCTTTGTGTGCTTTATAATCGAAAACAGCTGCATACAAAGGTATATAATGCCAGAAAGTGATGAATAAGGTGTGATTGTGAACTCCAAAAACAAAACTACGTACGCATGGGGTCATGAAGAAAATAAATGCTCAAAAACGCATTATATTAAAAAAGACGTAGCCGGGCTCGGTGGCTCAGCCTGTAATCCCGCGCCTTGGGAGGCTGAGGTGAGTGGATTGCCTGAGCCCACGGGTTCGAGACCCGCCTGGGCAACTTGGCATGACCTCACCTCTACAATAAATCAAAAAATTAGCAGGGCATGGTAGCGCACACCTGTAGTTTCAGCTACTTGGAAGGCTGAGGCGGAAGGATCGCCGGAGCCCAGAAGGTCGAGGCTGCGGTGACCGGGAGCGGCCACTGCACTCCAGTCTGGGCGAGAGACTGAGACTCCAACTCAGAAAAAAAAAAAAAAAAAGATGTTATGGGGCCACATTACTAGCTGTCCTGAGCCGCATGCAGCCTGTGGGGCATAGGTTGGACATGCTTGCTCTAAAGTCAACATTCTTACCACCTATTGGTTTTAGTGCTGGTAAGTTACAATGGATAAAATTATTTATTATAGGGCTTTTTCTTGGACATTGTTTTCTAAACTTGTATAAAGACAAATATGTTGGTTTAATAGAGTCTTTTTAAAGTTATTTATTCTAAGCTTGAAACATTCATCCAGTTGAGGCAAGGGGTCTGAAATCAGAGAAAAAATAGGACTTCGAAAAAGCACAAACCAAAGTCCTCAAATATGGATTAATTCATTATTGGGTAGTTATTCAAGTAAGTTTAACAAATGAATCGGGACAAGTTTGCAAAGGTTGACTAAGATGGTCAGACTGAGAGAGATGCGAGGTCCTGTTTGGAATTAACTCATTACACAGTTACCTAACATGAAGGAAACCTAGGCTGAACAGCTTCAAACCAACATTACCATCAACAGCAAGTAGTCTGTCTCTGACTGCATGAGATGGTTGATGGCAGAAGAATCACTTACAGATGTGATGCTTCTGCACCTTGCTAGCACAAGGAACACAGAGTAACAACCCAGAGACTCCAACAGGTCTGGGAACTAATCCTACTCGTGTGTCCTTTCCTTGGCTGTCTTAGACTCTGACATGAGTAGAAGGGATGTGCTTGGGCCTCTGTTTGGCTCTCCAGCAGCTGTCCCCAAAGTGTTTCCCTTGGGGGCCTGCTGGAGCACTCAAGCTTCAGTGTAACTTTCACATCACTTGTCTGCAGACTTTTTCCACCTGACATCTTTCCTATGGAACCCATCAGACTGCCAAGGACGGTAGAGGAATCAGACAACCCTTTCTGCAGTAGAGCTGGGAGTGTCTTTCTTGTTTGCCCCTGTCTTTTTATTCTTTTTCCTATTTCTTCCTTTTTTAACAGTATCATTAGGAATTCTCCCAAAACCTAGAACCAAATACCCTTAAGTTGTTAACATTCTTTTGTGATCAATTCAAGATTGAGCGCATCAGACATTTACAGAGTTTCTTCCTCAACAGCTGGGGTCTCGCTGGGGAGCCTGTGACAGGAATGCAGATAAGACAGGGACAGCCTTTTCCCTGCTTGAGCTGAGAGTTATTTTTAATTACTCTCAGTCTCCACCTCCCATGCCATGCTGCCTTGAGACATGGCTAAGCGGAAACAGCTCTGATTTCTCAGAAGGCTTCAGGAACGTATTGACAGGAAGCTGTTTGGAGATGTCTCTCAGAGATTAAAAGTAGAATGCTTTAAGCAGAGTCAAGGCATCTGAGAGACAAATTTTGGGGTATTTCAAAGATGGAAGTGTCTCTGAAATTCACCCCTCTACTTAGTTCAAGATAGTTAAAACTGGCCGAAAAAGTATTTTATGAATGTATGTATGTATGTATTTCTCACTCCTAATGCCAAGGTCTTCTGGCAGGTCTCAATTAATGTGAGAGCACATATATCCTAACTATCACACAGAAGTGTGGTAAGGTATTCTGAATGGGCAGGTGAGGTGCTTTCTTGTGACCTTGCTGGTAAATCTTCCTCAGCCGTGTTTAATGTTTTATGGCTTCCTCTACACACACTCTTTTTATGAGCCTATCAGCTCCCCTGCTGCATTTGATTGCTTTCTTTTTTTTTTTTTTTTTTTTGAGTTGGAGTCTCACTCTGTCACCCAGACTGGAGTGCAGTGGCCGCTCCCGGCCACCGCAGCCTCGACCTGCTGGGCTCCAGCGATCCTTCCGCCTCAGCCTTCCAAGTAGCTGGAAC
>CAUYQG010100434.1:0-11053 GCA_963574415.1 Tarsius wallacei | reverse complement strand
TGGTGGCTGTGAGGTGAAAAAGTCAGATTTTGACATCCTGAAGATTTTGACGTTACGAGGTCAGCCTTAGACATCTTGGAGGTGGTGCTGTGGTGAGGTCATTCTTAGAAATCTTGAGGTGGTGAGGTTACGAGTTCAGCCTTACACATCCTGGAGTTTGTGAAGTGATGAGGTAAGCCGTAGACATCTTGGAGGTTGTGAGGAGACAAAGTCAGCCTTAGATATCCTAGAGGTTGTGAGGTGACTAATTAACCTAGACATCCCGGAGGTTGTGAGGTATCGAGGTCTGCCTTAGAAATCCTGGAGGTGGTAAGGTGATGAATTAAATCTTAGAAATTCTGAAAGTTGTGAGGTGATGAGGTCAACCTTAGACATCTTGTAGATTGGGAGGTAACAAGGTCAGCCTTAGACATTCTGGAAGCTGTGAGGTGACAGGGTCAACCTTAGACATCCTGGAGTTAGTGAGGTGACTAAATCAGCCTTAGATTTTGTAGAGACAGTGAAGTGACGAGGTCAGCCTTAGACACCCTGAAGTTTGTGAAGTGACAATGTCAGTCTTGGAAATCCTGGAGGTTGTGAGGCAACAAGACCAGGCTTAGACTTCTAGAAGTTGCATAGTGACAAGGCCAGCCTTAAACCTCCTGGAGGTTGTGAGGTGACATCATCAGTCTTAGACATCCTGGAGGCTGTGACACGTCTATGTCTGCCTTAAACATCCTAGAGGTTGTTAGATGACAAAGTCAGACTTTGACAACCTGGAGGTGGTGAGGTGACGAGGTCAGCCTTAGACATCTTGGAGGTTCTGAGGTAATGAGGTCAGGCTTAGACGTTCTGGAGGTGGTGAGGTGACCATGTCAGGCTTAGAAATCTTGGAGACTGTGTGGTGACGAGTTCAGCCTTAGACATCCTGGAGGTTGTGAGGTGATAAGGTCAGCCTTAGAAATCCTGGAGGTTGTGATGTGAAGAATTAAGCCTCAGACATCCTGGAGGTTGTGAGGTGATGTTGTCAGTCTTAGACGTCTTAGAAGTTGAAAGGTGACGAAGTCAGCCTTAGACATTCTGGAAACTGTGAGGTGACAAGGTCAGCCTGAGACTTTCTGGAAGCTGTAAGGTGGCAAAGTGAGCCTTAGACATCCTGGAGTTTGTGAAGTGACAAGTCAGCCTTTGACATCCTTGAGCTTGGGAGATGATGAGGTCAGCCTTAGACATCCTAGAGGTTGTGAAGTGACGTCAGCCTTAGACATTGGAGGTTGTGAGGTGACAAAGTCAGGCTTAGACTTCCCAGTGGTTTTAAGGTAGTAAATTATATCTTGGAATTCCTGGAAGTTGTGAGGTGATGAGGTCGGCCTTAGACATCCTGGAGGTTGTGAGGTGACTGGATCAGTGTTAGATGTCATGGAGGTTGTGAGGTGATGAGGTCAGTCTTGGACATCTTGGAATGTGTGAAGTAAAGAGGTTGTCCTTAGACAATCTGGAAGTTGTGAGATGACAAATTAAACCTTACATCCTGGATGTTGTGAGGTGACGAGATCAGCCATAGACATCCTGGAAGTTTTGAGGTGACGAGGTCAGCATTAGATAACCTGGAGGTTGTGAAGCGACCAGGTCAGACTTAGACATCCTGGATATTGTGAGGTAAAGAAGTCAGCCTTAGACACCCCAGAGGTTGTGAGGTGACAAGGTCAGCCTTTTACATCCTGGAGGCTGTGAGGTGATGAGGTCAGCCTTAGACATCCTGAAGGTTGTGAAGTGACATGGTCGGCCTCAGACACCCTGAGGTTGAGAGGTGCCAAGGTCAGCCTTAGACATTCTGGAAGCTATGAGGTGGCAAGGTGAGCCTCAGACATCCTGGAGTTTGTGAGGTGAAGAGATCAGTCTTATATTTCCTGGAGGTTGTGAAGTGATGAGGTCACTTAGACATCCTAGAGTTTGTGAAATGACAAGATCAGGCTAAGACTTCTGGAGGTTGTAAGGTGACACATTAAATCTTAGAAATCCTGGAAGTTGTGAGGTGACAAGGTCAGCCTTAGACATACTGGAAGTTGGCAGGTGATGAGGACAGCCTAAGACAGTCCGGAGTCTGTGTGGTGTCAGGATCAGTGTTACATATCTTGGAGGTTGTAAGGTTGTGGTCAACCTTAGACATCCTGGAAGTTGTGAAGAGAAGAGGTTGGCCTCAGACATCCTGGAAGTTGTGAGGTGACGAATTAAACCTTAGACATCCCAGAGGTAATGAGGTGACAAATTAAACCTTAGACTTCCTGGAGTTTGTGAGGTAACAAGGTCAGCCTTTGACATTCTAGGAGTTGTGAGGTGATGAGGCCAGCCTTGGACATTTGGAGGCTGTGAAGAGCATTGGTCAGCCTTAGACAATCTGGGAATTGTGAGGTGATGAGATCAGCCTTAGATATTCTGGGGATTATGAAGTGTCAAGATCAACCTTAGATATCCTGGTGGTTGTGAAGTGACAAGATCAGCCTAGGACATCCTGGGGGTTGTGAGGTGACAAGGTCAGCCTTAGACATCCTGGAGGTTTTTCTGGTGACAAGGTCAGACTTAGTCATCCTGGAGTTTGTGAGGCGATGGGATCAGCATTAGGTATCTTGGAGGCTGTGAGGTGTTGAGGTCAGCCTTAGACATCCTGGGGGTTGTGAGGTGACAAGATCAGCCTAGGACATCCTGGAGATTATGAAGTGATGAGGTCAGCCTAGGACATCTTGGAGGTTGATAGGTGATGACGTCAGAATCAGACATCCTGCAGGTTGTGAAGTGACAAGGTCAGCCTTAGACATCCTGAAGTTCAGCCTTAGACATACTGGAGGATGTGAGCTGACAAGGTCAGCCTTTGACATCCAGAGGGTTGTGAAGTGATGAAGTCAGCCCTAAGACATCCTAGAGGCTATGAGGTGACAAGGTCAGCCTAGGACATACTGGAGGTTGTGAGGTGACAAGGTCAGCCTAAGACATCCTGGAAGTTGTGAAGTGATGAGACCAGCCTTAGCCATCCTGGAGCTTGTGAGGTGATGGAATCAGCATTAGATATCTTGGAGGTTGTGAGGTAATGAGGTCAACCTTATGCATCCTGGAGGTTGTGAAGTGATGAGACCCCCTGGAGATTGTGAGGTGACAATATCAGCCCTAGAAATTCTGGAGATTGTGAGGTGACAAGACTAGGCTTAGACTTCTGGAGATTGCGAAGTGACAAGGTCAGCCTTAGACATCCTGGTGATTGTGAGCTGACAGTGTCAGCCTTAGACGTTCTGGAGGTTGTGAGGTGACGAGTTCAGTCTTAGACATCCCGAAGAGTGTAACGGGTCAAGGTCAGTCTTTGAAATCCAGGGGACTGTGAGGTGGTAAGTACAGCTTTAGATACTCTGGAGTTTGTCAGGTGACAGTGCCAGCCTTTGACATCCTGGAGCTGTGAGGTGACAAGGTCAGTCTTAGACTTTATGGGGGGTTGTGAGATGATAAGTTCAGCTTTTGATATCCAGGGGGTGGTGAGGTGACAAGGTCAGCCTTAGGCATCCTGAGAACTGTTATGTGATGAGGTCAGCCTTAGAAATCCGGTAGACTGTGATGTGACAAGGTCATTCTTTGACATCCTGAGGACTGTGATGTGACAAGTTCAACCTTGGATATCCTTGAGGCTGTGAGATGACGAGGTTAGACCTTGACATCCTAGAGTTTGTGAGGTGACAAGTCAGCCTTAGACATCCTGGAGGCTGTGAGGTGACGAGGTCAGCCTTAGACATCCTGGAAGTTGTGATGTGACAAATTAAGCCTTAGACATTCTGGGGGTTGTGAGGTGATGAGGTCAGCCTTAGACATCTTGGAGGTTGTGAGGTGACGAAGTTAGCCTTAGATAGCCTGAAGGTTGTTAGGTGACAATGTCAGCTTCAGACATCCTGAAACTTGTTAGTTGATGAAGTCAATCTTAGACATTCTGGGGTGTGAGATGATGAGGTCAGCCATAGAAATTATTGGGGCTGTGATGGTCTAAGGCAGACCTTGTGACCTCACAGCATCCCAGGATGTCTAAGGCTGATCTCATCACCTAACATTCCCCCAGGAAGTTTAAGGCTGACCTTGTGAACTCAGAGGTTCCAGGGTATCTAAGGCTGACCTTGTGACCTCACAGTGTCCCAGGATGTCTAAAGCTGATTTTGTCAACTCACAGCACCCAGAATGTTTAAGGTTGACTTTGTCACATGACAGGGTGTCTGAAGTGGACCTCATAACAAGATCAGCCTTGGACCTAGCAATCTGTGAGGTTACGAGGTCCACTCCAGACACCCTGTCATGTCACAAAGTCAACCTTAGACATCCTGGGTGCTATAAGGTGACAAAATCAGCCTTAGACATCCTGGGACGCTGTGAGGTCACAAGGTCAACCTTAGACATCCTGGCACTTGTCAGGTTATGAGGTCAGCCTTAGACATCCTGGGAGTTGTAAGTTCAGTTTAACCTAGAACCTAACTTGGCATTTTAATGGCAAGTAAATGTGAAACTTGAAAATTGTGTCAATAAATGGCTGTGAAAACATCTTTCCTATCTGAAAGATTCGCTTTGGAATCAAATCATCTCTTTGGAAATATTTCAAATGGTTTTTCTTATCCATAGATGTGGATAATGCTGAAGTTTAATCACTTGGTCTGTATTTCTACTCACCTTTCTTCTTAGATATATTTTTCTATTTTTTTCTTTGAAATTTATTTACTCATTTATCATTCTTTGGTTCACTAAGTTCTTTTTCACTCTGGCCATGATTTCATTAATCTTGTGGTCCAGAATGACACAGTTGGCTGTAGAGAGAGAAGCGAGAGAAAAACAGATTCAATTTGGGAGCTACCCTGGTGATCAAAGAAGAGATGAGCTCTGTGAACCATGAAAGATAAGAGCTCCGTGAAGTCTGAGAGTCATGGCCTTGCTCTGTGTCAAGTGGCCACCATGTCATCATTAGCAAAATTGCAGCAGTCATCCTGTTTTGATTAAAACAAAACAAAACAAAAAACAGATGGAAGGATGGATTATCCTATAATTGGGTTTACAAGACTTTGACTAAAATTAAAACTATTTAAAAGTCTTAGATTTTTCTATTTTTTTTCTAAACAAAGCTGGTCTTGGCTGGATGGCATTTCTGTTTCTGTGTTAAAGAAATAAAATACAAATTGTTTTCATTTAACATGCTATCTGAAAATTTTTGGTTCCACAAAACTGTGACTCTACTTACTCGGTTCCAGTTGCCCTGTGGACAGAACCCATGGTTCTGTTCTTTATTCCAGGTGGAGATGCCAATTAGCCAAGGCTGATAAGTGAACCATAGGCACACGCTGCCCTCCCCAGCCCAACAGGCAGGAGCAGGACAAAGCACTTCCCCTGCTTTGGATTGGCTGGGACCAGCTGCTGGAGTTGCCTCCCAGAGGGGCGATAGTGACTGGCTGAGGACACAGCAGGAAGGATGAACACAGGTCCATGGAGGACACCATATGCTGTGTGTTCCACAGTGCGCTGCTGACAATACAGTCCCAGACCTGGGCCACCCGGACTGGAGCTGGGGTCTCGCAGGGCTTTCACGTCATTCACAGGGTGTGGCTCCAGTGCAAACATTTGTCACAAAATGAATTCATTCACATGCAAATCCTCTCTGCCAGAGAGGTCTGTATGTAGACTGCACCAATACGATACTTCTTTTATGGTGCTGCATTGCAGGTATAGTGAGAATCTGTCTTGCCATCATGACCCTACAGATCCTATCCTTGTTCTGAAGTCATGGTCCTTTGCACCTAACCTGACTACAGCCTGGATGCAAAATGAAGTTGTTCCAGAAACTTCTTTATGAATATTCATAGCAAAAGGCAAGGGAGGCGGTGTTGGAACAGGATGCTTCCACATGCAAAGAGAGTGTCTGGGGCGTGTGTTGTTAGAGGCACGTTTGCATCCTTTTCTGTTCACAGGAAACTCCCCTGTCTGTAATTACTGGCCAGTAATGCCCTGTCTCTGTGCCCAGGCACCTGCAGTGACAGGCATGATCCATGGAGCCATGGCCTGTTGTACGTGCAGTGGTGAGCATGCCTCACGGAGTGGTGGCCGAGGCTCACAAGTGGTGGGTGTGCCCCAGGGAGCCATGGCCTGTTGCACCCAGAGGTGAGTGTGCCTGTGGAACTATGGCCTGTTGCATACACAGGAGTAGGTGTGCCCCTTGGAGACATGGCACACACACACACAAAGTATTGGGGAAGCGTCACACGCTGGCAGAGGACCGTCTCCCTTAACAGGCCTGATTGCTGCCTGCTTGTCCTGCATGATCCCAGCCCCCATTATAACCTGGCCCCAAGGGAAGACTGCAGTGAGATTTCTATTGTCATGTCTTATTTCATCCACTCACAGCCCTGAGAAATGAGGTGAATTCGCTTATGAGGGCATGACAGACCTTTGTTGCACCGTGCCTGTTTCCCTAGTCCCATTTGACCCACAGAATGTAACTATAAAGACAGGAATATGTATTTCTGAAAGATGGAGATGAATTTGTGTGTGAGTGATGCTTTGCCACGGTTCTTGCATTCTGCTCACTCCTTGTATTTTTACTGCAGATGGCTCTCTCTCTAGTGTTTGTCTAGTGCGGGGAGTGTGTGTCCCAGCATGCTGTGTTAGTCCATTTTGCATTGCTACAAAAGGACAAGTGAAGTTGGGTGACTTATAAAGAAAAGTTCATGTGACTCTTGATTCTGCATGGTACTAGCGTCTGCTTCTGGTGAGGCCTCAGAAAGCTGCAATCATGGCGGAAGGGGGAGAGCAGGTGTTCCCATGGCGAGACCAAGAGCTGGAGAAGGCGGTGTGGGCGCTTTGAAATGCCAGCTCTCGCGTGAACTAAGAGCACTCACTCGTTACCATGAAGACGAGGACAGCACCAAGCCTTTCATGGGGGAGCTGCCTCCCCGCCCAAGCGCCCCCCACCACTCCTCACCTCCAACGCTGGGGACACTTTGAGGTGAGACTTAAGGGGACGACTTCCACCGTGTCTCACAGCTTCCTGCTGAATGCCTGCTCCGAGCTGGCCACCCTGCTGGTGACTGGCTAGCATGACCAGCCCGGGACAGTGGGTTGGCTCTGTGTTTACAAGATCAGGCTGGGGTGGGCGAGGCGTCTTCTGGTGTTCTCGACAAAATGCTTCTCAATGGATCATTGTTCCAGCTCCTCTCTTGGTCTCTTTATGAGTCTTGTCATGGCCTGTAGATTCATGTTCCAGAAAATCTAACTATGTTCTGAATCTATATCCTGAGTTGAAGGATTCAGCATAGACGGTGAGGTGCGCATGGGTGGACAATAAAACGTTTAACAACCTGGAGATAAGGAACCAGGAACACAGGGGAGGATGCTGGGCGTGGCTAAAACACTGAGGGGATGGCTAAAACACTGATGGGCTGACGTTGTCTTGTTTGAGTCAGCCAGCTGGAATGCGGCCTGCTGTGCCCTAGAAGGAGGCTTTCTTTCTCTGATGGGGGTCGAGTGTGGGTGGCAGGCACAGCTCAGGCTGTGGTGGGGAGCGGTGATTCTCAGAGTCTGGTCCCTGGGCCATGGTCCCAGCACCATGAGAGTCGGTTGGACAGCAGAAGATTGGGCCTGCTTCAAGCCTCCTGAGTCGGAACCTCAGATGGGACCTGTAGTCTGTGTTTGACTGACACAGAAATGCCGCTTCAAGAAAGCTTAGGACCAATGGGTTACGACCTGCTGGTTACTCATGGGCTATTGACTAGGCAATTGATAGGCTCTTCCTTGGTATGACAGTTTCTATTTTTTTCCTGTGGAGATCAAGGGGAATGTCAGTAGACACTGATGTTCTGAGAACATTTTTCCCAGTATGTGTATGGAGAGGATGTGAAGCGCATCTCAGAGTGGCCAGTGGTCAGTTTGTACAATAACCACAGAGAACACGTGTGGGCAAAAATGCTCTCTCCTCCAGTTCTTTTGCATTTATTAAAATGTGGTAGTCTGGTGTCTCTGTTATTAGTGACCTCTGCTGTTCGGAAGCAGCACTACACCCACACAGATCGGCGTGGGCGTTGGGTCTTCTGTTAAAAGGGAATGGTTTTACAGAAGTTACACAGAAAGGGAAAAATTTCTTACCAGCCCACTTCCTGCCCCATTCACTGCCTTCATAAGAGGGTGTTGAAATGAGATGATGATGGGACAAGCAGAACATGGGAAGGTGTCAGGCTAGCTGGTTATAACAGTAGGGAGGTGGCAGGAGCACCAGGACTTTCCGTGGGCACCATCGTCCAGAGGGTGCTGCTGCAACTTGGGTCCAGATGGCTACTGCAACTCAGGAATGTTTAGTTACCTGATGTGAGAGAGAGCTTGCAAAAGGGATTGCGACTGCTCCTGCCTTCCAATGGCCACTCCATCTTCAGTGGCATTTTGCAGTTCTTCTCATCAAGAGGTGAAATCAATTTCTCCATCCTTTAAAATCAGACTGGCCTTCCTAATTACTTTGAAGACATAATGGAGTGGAAGTGGCAGGGTTCAGCTGATCACTTGAAACTGGTGGGGTTCAGTTGTCCACTTGGAAGTGGCAGGGTTCAGGTGCCCACTTGGAAGTGGCGAGGTTCCCTAGTTCACTCGGAAGAGGCAGGATTCAGTCAGTTCACTCGGAAGTGGCAGGGTTCAGTTGTCCACTTGGAAGTGGCAGTGTTCAATTGATCGTTTGGAAGAGGCAGGGTTCAGTTGATCACTTGAAACTGGTAGGGTTCAGTCGTCCACTTGGAAGTGGCAGGGTTGACTAGTTCATTCAACAGTGACTGGGTTCAGTTGCCTGCTTGGAAGTGGAAGGGTTCACCTGTTCACTTGGAAGTGGCAGGGTGCACGTGGAAGTGGCAGGGTTCCGTTGTCCACTTGGAAGTGGAAGGGTTCTCTGGGCAGGCTTCATTTGTTCACTTGGAAGCGGCAGGTCTCACTTGTTCGTCTGGAAGTAGCAGGGTTCAGCCGATCACTTGGAAGCGGCAGGCTTATCTGTTGCCTTGGAAGTGGCATGGCTCACCTGGCTCGGTAATGTTCTTATGTGTTTCCTCTTCCTCTCCTGGCCCTCCGACCAAGTGCCATAGGAACAAGCCCTGACTGGCCCACTGGTGGATGGGAAGCCATATGAACCAGAGTCTCATCATCCCCGTCTTAGTCTACAGGTGTGACACAGCCTAGCCAGGAACCTCAAAGTCACCCACCCACCGTGCAGCTGATACAGAAGGAAGCCCAGCCAAGTCTAGGGGAATCCCCAACCAAGCCCAGCCTAAGTCATAGTCTGAAGAACTTTAAGCTAAATTGACTGTTCAGGCCAAACAAAACATGCAGAAAGATACATCTCTCGGGGTACTCGTTGGATTGTTGGCATCTTCTCCCTAGACCATCTACAAATGTGGCTAGGTTCTAGTTAGATTAACAGCTGCCATTCCTCCTTTCGCATGGGAAATCATCACTGTCCAGCTGTTTTATAGTCACCCTTCTTCTGTCCCCACTCCTGCTGCACCTGGCTTTCCCTGTTCTCTGATCTGAGACTATCTTCTGGAATTGACTCCCTAACACTTTCTCTGATGTGAGACTCATATCACACATCTGGCCCACCACGGTCCATCTCCCCATTCACATCCAAGGCTGAGCATTGGGGGGCCACAGATCTCACCATCTTACCACCCCTGGGACTGGAAAGCACACGGATGAACAGGGCTGTCACCATCGGAATGCCACTGTTGATAAACCCAGAAATCTGTGTGAAAGGTGAGAGGACACCAGAGAAATGTGCATCCGTCATGAAATTGTTCCCAGTAACCACTTAAGATACAATAGCTATTGCCATTCAGACATTCAGATTTTCTTCCCACACCCTCCTTGTCCTCCCTTCCTCTGCCTTTTCCTGCTCTCTTGGCTACGGAGCCCTTGTAGGGATGAGCTGTGTGCCTTTGTGTCCCTTTTCCTAGTTTTGTAGTATATTCTTTCATGTGCTCTGCTCAAAAAAGTCCTCTCTCCATACAGTCTTTGGTTTGGTTTTGTAAAAAATACTTCAGCATCTGCAATAGAATAGTTTTTAGTGAAGGTAGAGTGAGTGTGTGTGTTTGTGTGTGCGAGTGTGCATGCACGATGCAAGGATATCTTTGTTCTAGATGTCTTCTTATTAGTTCTTGCACAGTGCTTCCATGGAGAATTACATCTCATATTGAATTTGAGAACGAGTGCACTTATGTTGTGAAGCTCACGCCACTCTGCAAGTGATGCCTCCTGTTGATTTGTAGGAAAAACCACCGCATATTCAGATTTTCTTTTAAAGAGACATTAATGTGCTATTGCAGTGTTTTCTCTTCTTCGGTGGCTAACATGAAATTCAGATAGTAGCTGAGGAAGTATTACAACTGCTCCAGCTGATTGCGTATTTAGACATGACTGTAAGTAGGAATCACTTGACAACAGTCCTGATTCTTATCAATGTGCAAAACTGCTCCCAGACTGCCTCCATGGGTATGCCACAGCCAAGAGGTGGGAGGCTGTCTCCACAGGGATGCCGTGACCACGAGGCAGGAGGTTACCTCCATGGGAGGGCCATGACCATGAGGTGGGAGGCTGTCTCCATGGTCATGAGGCGGGAGGCTGCCTCCATGAGGGTGCCATGGCCATGAGGCAGGAGGCTGCTTTCTTGGGGGCTGCATGGCTACAAGGCAGGAGGCCGCCTCCAGGAGGGTGCCATGGCCATGAGGCAGGTGGCTGCTCTCCTTGTTTTGCTCGGGCTTTCATCTTCAGTCACAGAGTTGGTTTCACATGTTTTTCCTAAAAGATTGGCTTATTCACTCCCCCAAACCTAAGTCTCTGCTTGTGAGTTTTCCTCTTTTTTCCTTTTTAAAGGCTTTCAGTCCAGTTCCATAAAGCGAGCAAATAGCAAAAGCCAGGCCTGATTGAAGCGAGCATGAGGCTGTTCCTGGCAAGTTCCAGATATGCTGTCCCTGTGTCTGTGTTTGACTCACTCCCCTGAGCCACCGAGTTCTTTCCTCTCTCTGCAGAGGAAAAGCACCTTGTT